>QRFB01008683.1:6404-20983 GCA_008931105.1 Oenanthe javanica
AAGGATTGAAGAACAAGATCTTCTCTAGCTGTTGCCGGAAAGCAATCGAGGTATTCTTCAATTTATAAAATAGTTTTTGTATCTATATGTATGTATACATAGGAATATATGCAAATAAATGTTATTCAATGCTTCCGCTGGTGCATAAATTCCTCCACCATATTCATCCATTTTGTTTCTGTAGACCCATTTAGTTCCAATAATTGATATGCCTTTTGGAGGTGACATTAATTCCCAAATATTGTTCCTCTTAAATTGGTGTAATTCTTCTTGCATGGAAACAATCTAGTCTAGATCCAACAATGCTTCTTCAATCTTTTTGGGTTCATTTTGATATAGAAAGCAAGCATTCATTTATGGTTGCCCTTCTTGTTCTCACACATTTATCAAGATTTTCAATGATTTAATCTGTAGTGTAAGCTCTATTCCATTTTTTTTCATGAGATGCACATCTTGCATTTGAACTTGTTTCCTTCTGATTCAAATTGTTTGCATTAGTTGTTCCTTGAGAGGCTCCCCCTGAATGCATGCTAGAGTTGTGAGGAGCACTCTCAAGTTGAATATGACTGAAATCTTCAACAATTCTCTCTCTCTCTCTCTCTTCGCCATGTGAAATATCCACATATGAGCTTTCATGTGCATTTTCATCCTTTTCATTTTCAGATGCCTCCATTTCCACTTCATTTTCAAATCTCAAGGTGTCACAGTTTTCTTTTTCAAGACTCATGGCAGGAAACTTGAAGTCATTAAAAGTCATATTTGTGCTTTTCATCACTTTCTGTTGACCAATCACATATACTCTATAGACAATCTTGTACAAGGAGTACTCTACAAAAATTCCTTCATATGTTTTGGCTTCAAATTTTCCTAGATGATCTACATCATCTTTGAGGATAAAACACTTTGCTCCAAACAAATGCATATACTTGATAGATGGTCTTCTGTTTGTCATGATATGATAAGGAGTCTTTCCAACTGGTTTTTTGATGAGTGTCCTGTTTTGGGTATAACATGCAGTCCTAACAGCTTCAACCTAAAAACTAGTTGGTAGACCTGCTTCTGCTAATATGGTTCTTGCAGCTTCAATCAAAGTTTTGGTTTTCCTCTCCACAACTCCATTTTGTTGTGAAGTTCTTGGTGCTGAGAATTGGTGAATAATTCCATTTTCCTTACAGAATTCACTCAATGCATAATTTCTGAATTATGTCCCATTGTCACTTTTTATAGCCACAACAGGTGTTGGACCTTTATCCAGTCTCCTCAGATTTTCAATGATAAGTCTAGGAGCTTCATCTTTTGAGTGCAAGAACTCCACCCATGTGTATTTGGAAAAATCATCAACCATGACAAGTGCATATCTCTTCTTGGACAATGACATAACATTTACTGGTCTAAACAAGCCCATATGAATTAATTGTAGAGGCTTTATAATTAAAGTGAATTCTTTACTCTTGTGACTAGACCTCTTCATGTTTCCCTTTTGATGTACCTCACACAATCCTTCTATACAGAATTCAAGTGAAGACAAGTATTTCACTAATTCTCTTTTGACTAGAGAATTGAGATTCTTGAAATTCAAGTGAGACAACTTCTTGTGTCAAAGCCAACTTTCATGTTCTGAGGCTCTGGTATAGAAACAACATATTTTATCCTTGTTTGCAGAGTCTAAGTCAGCTACAAACATGTTTCCCTTCCTTACTCCTTGAAGAACAATTTTTTTTAGTTTTTCTGTGAGATATGAGGCACATTTCTTTATCAAACTCCACCTTTAAATCAGTGTTGCAGAATTGAGTGATGCTCAACAATTTGTGCTTCAAACCATTTACCAAAGCTACATCTTCAATGAAAACATTTCCATGAATCAATTTGTCATATCCCATAGTGAAACCAATGTTGTTATCTCCAAAGGTCACCATTGGGCCAGCCTCTTCCTTGAATTGTGACAGCAAGACTTTGTCAACAGTCATGTGCCTTGAGTATCCACTCTTCAAGATTCACATGACCTTCTTCTTCTTACATGTGCCCTGCAATCAAAACAATATCAAATTTTCTTTGGTATCCACACTAAGTTTATTCCTTTTTGCTTAGTCACATGACTGTTATTCTTCTTCTCAATAATCCTAGTTATCTTTTCGTGAACAATTTATTTTTTCTAATGTTCAGTTTTATCTTGATTGGTGTTATCTGAACAAGAAGCATTTTTAGGTGACATGAAATGTTTTCTTCTTTCATTGGACTGGTGGATTTGGTTCTAGCAATATTGTTGTTTTCATTTTAACTGATGCATCCTTCAAAAAGTTATTTTCTTAATCTAAAACATGTGTTTATAGCATTCAGGTTGCATGGCATACAGTCAAATTTGTCACATAATTTATGATTATCATGCATCAAAGATTTCACATAGCCGCAAGCAAATTCATCATTATCAACAACAAGTTTCTTGCACATATGAGTAAGATGATTTGTTGAACCACAGTTTTTACAAATCTTTCAAGGAGCATTGTGGATAGGTACATAATTATTGTGTTTGTTAATGCCTATTTTTCTATTTCTATTTCCCTTTTTCTGCTTAGCATGCATTGAGTCATTTTTCTGGACTTTTTCCTTAATGTCATCCTTTTGGACATTTTCCTTTCTTTCAAGCTTAACAGAGGTAGGATTGGCCTTGACTGGTGGTTCTTCTATTTCAACACAAGGCACATCATTCTTTGCCTCTGACTCATCCTCATCATTTAACTGTTGCTTGATGATCATACTTGCTTCATCAAACTCAACAGTTGCCTTTTTAAAAATTGGACCTTTCACATTTTTCAAAATGTGAGGATTGTCAGGAAACTCAGTTTTCTTACCTTTTATTGATATAGACTTTTTCTTTTTAAGAGTGTCATAGTCAAACCCAACTCCAACCTTGGAATTTTCTTGGTGTTTTTTATGAAGCCCTTGTAGAACAACAGATGAGTTTTGATAAGACTTTATTTTTAGTTCATTCTCAGAGATTTGATCTCTTAAAAAATTTTCAATTTATTCCAAGCAAGTAATCTTATTTTTCAAATACTCATTCTTTTGTTCCATGGATTACATGTTAACCAAGGAAAATTCTAGATGTTCATTTTTAACAGTAAGTTCATCATTGGATTTCAATTATCTATCAATTTCCTCATAAGCAGCATTCATACTGGTATGTAAAACATCTCAACACTTAATTCTTCCATATTTTTCTTGTATTGAGACTTCGACATTTCAATAGAAGTTAGAATTGGTACCTGATTTATTAAGGTTGATGCTTCTTCATCTAATTTGGCCATGAGTGTCAAATTCTCATATTCTCCTTCTTCATCCTCATTAGAGTCATCCCGGCATTTGCCTTCAGCAGTGTATGTTTTACCAGTTTGCTTCTTCAACAAGGCTTCATACTTGGCCTCCAATTCTAAATATTCTTTATCTTTTCTAGCTGCTTTTGGCTGTCTACACTCAGTAGCAAAGTATCCCAATTCATCATAATTATACATCTTATCTTTGATCTTTCCACAGACCCAGTTTTGTAACCTCCTTTGAAATTGCTCTTTGGAGCTTTGCCTTTTCTTGAAGAGCCAAAGTTTGGTTTTGGCTTGAAGCTCTTGTTTTTCTTAAACCTCGAGTTTCAAGCTTTGGCATCAGATTCTTTTGAAGATGCCCTCAAGCTCTTCAATGGTGTAGAATTCATTTTCATCAGATTCTTCCTTGACAGGTTCTTTTTCTTCAGTTTCTTTTTCAACACTTTCATCACCCTTCATACTTTGGCATGTGCCAATCCTTTCCATCTTTCCTGGTTCTTTAACAATTAGGGCACTAGAGACATTTGTCATCTTACTTCTATTTCCTAGAATAGAATTCTTTTGAAAGTATTCCAGTTCATATGTCTGCAGTATCCCATATAGAGTTTCTAGTGGGAGTTTTGTTAAATCTCTTCCTTCTTTGATAACTGCAATTTTGTGCTCTAAATGCTCTGGAAGAGTTAACAAGAACTTCAAGCTTTTCTCTTTTATTTCATAAGCCTTTTCATGTGACTGTAGTTCATTGATTAGTTTGCTAAACCTCTCAAAGACCTCAATTATGCTCTCATTGGGGTTTGACATGAAATCTTCATATTGTGATACCAACAGTTGTCTCTGATTTTCTCTTACTTCCACTGTGCCTTCACATAACAATTCTATGGTTTCCCAAATATGCTTGGAAGTGGTGCAGTTGACAACATTGATGTACATGACCATATCTAGAGAGTAAATCAGGATAAGTATGAGATTGTTATCGAGAGCCACCTTTTCTCTTTCAGTATCGGTGTACTGAGATGAATCCTTTGATACCCATGTGGCTAGTATCACCTCTGAGTCACTAGTTGTTTCAGAGACTAGTGTCACAGGCATGAAAGGTCCATTTTTCAGAATCTCAGGATACATTTAGTTTGCAGTCTTGATGAAGGTGAGTATCTTCTTCTTCAATAGAATATAGTGTTCTCTGTCAAACGGATGAATCTTGATATTGTTAATTTTTTGAGAACTCATTCTGATCTTTGAACTGTTTTTATGTCAAGAGCCTACTCTGATACCACTTTTTAGGAATGAGTTTCGTTAGAACTATAAAGAAGGGAGGTGAATGTATAAGTTGATATCTTTTTGAATGCCTTTGATTTTTCTTTTACTGTTTGAACTGGACTGGTATTATAGCCTCATTTAACCTTATCAATGTTTATATGAGATGCATAATTTAACTTAACACTTCACATGTAAATATCAATATAATCTTTTATTAGAATGATTTGCTACAATCTGAGAATCTTTGTGGAATTCTCAGCTTCTTGTTCTTGAAAGATAACAAGGTTTGAAAAACTATTCAATACACTGAACTGTGAAACTGTGCATTCTGCTAAATAGACAACATGTCTTGGTGCACATGCTTTCACAGTCAGTTATACTATAACTAGAAACAGACAAATAAAACTTTACATTCTACTCAATTCTATTTCTAGCTAAGTCTTTCTCTTTGATAGTCTGCATCATCTGATTTCTATCTTCTGTCCTTGTCTTGTTCTTCCTTCAAACTTCATTGTAGTCTTGTCATTATCTTCACAGGATTGACTGTCTTGATCACGACAATGCTTCAGATTACTTGTCTTATTCTTCTGTAAATCTCCTTGAAAATAGTTGTTTGAAAGAACTAAATACTAAGCTTCTTTTTACATCAGGAAGTCAGGCTATGAACTACTCAACCAAGTACTTGTAAAACTTCTCGATTGATCTTTGTCTTGAGAATTATCGAGTGCATAGACTTCTCGATTGAATATATCTGTTAATGACTTCTCGATCAGGTTAGGCTTCTTGATTGAGATAGACTTCTCGATTGCTTCCTTCGATAACTTCTCGATTTGTTTAACTAGACTTCTTGAATGAACCTTTCTTTGCACTTCTTGAATGACTTTATGTTCATGACTTCTCGATTGAGTAGACTTCTCGATTGAGTCATTTGAGACTTCTCTACCAGTTTGCACTTGTGATTTTTTATCAATGTGACTTCTCTATTGATCATTTGTATTAGAAATAATTTCTCTTATTTGATGTAATCTTTATTCTTCTGATGCATGATTCACAGAATCTTCTACCAGTACAATTATTCTTGATATTACTTATTTACATTTGGAGATGAATTGGAAACAAGCTTCTAATTGCAAATACATAGTTAAAATAAATTAAGTCACTATTTAATACAAGAAGCACTGAAATGTTACAATATGACAAGTAAATACAATAATGGTTAGCTTGATTTGTTCCAACATCACATACTTTTAATCATGCTTTTTGATAAATAAATATAATATAAATTAATAAATATTAATATATTTTTTTAAATTTAATCAATTTATATATGATGAAAAATGTTTGGTTCAATAGAGAACCTGTCGTATATTAGTATGAAAAAGTGGGATGTAAAAATTATTATGACGGTAATTGCTATGTACCTTTTTATTTTTTAATATTAACGTAAAGTTTAAATCTCATTAGCAATATAGTAACATATATTATTATTTATTGATGAAAGGTTTAAAATATATATGTTATATAATTATTTATAAATTATAATTAATATTATACTAATGAAAATCTAATTACATAATTTTTTTATCAAATTTGATAATTATATTATCATATTATTAACAAATAAATATATATTATATCTCATATACCATAATATCTATTAAATTTTATATAAAATAAACATAATAGGGATCTTATCAAAAATATATTTAAATTTAATATGTATAATCTTAAATATATTAAGCATTTTTTTGATATATTAAAAAAATCATGTTCATAATATTTTGAATCACAAAATTGTACATATTTATGTATTAATAATATAAATTTATATTTTGTGCGATATGCATATTTATTTTTAATATTCTATAATTTTCTTATTTATATTTAATTCGGTTGATGTAAAAATATATAATTTAAATAAGTTAAAAAACTAATATAATTATAATATATTAAAAAAAAAATTTAAAAAATTTAAAAATTTTAAAACAAATAATTTAATTAATAAAATAAAATATTTGTGCATCGTATTTAACCTAGTATTAATAACTTAAAAACAATTAATTTATATTTGTATATATCATATATAATCTGGTTCGGCCTTGATAAAGCTGTAATGCAACCGACTGTCAAGGTCTAAAGATATTCAAATATTTTTCTAAAACTTGGTAGTTGGTACGACTTGGCCCCATGAGTTTTTCCTATCTTTAGTTCAATCTAATTATTAAAATTTGGGTGGGATACATAATTAAAAAANAGTACGACTTGGCCCCATGAGTTTTTTCCTATCTTTAGTTCAATCTAATTATTAAAATTTGGGTGGGATACATAATTAAAAAATATGAAGACAAGGTAAAAAAAATGTGTATAAGGTAATGAGATTTATTAAAATTAATTAGAAATTAGAAAAAAAATATTATTTTTAAAATATTAAAATATAAATGAATTTTTTAAAAATAAAATTGTTAAAAAATAAACGGAACGTACGAACATGATATATTAGCCTTGAAAATATATAATATAATAATTTAGATAAGTAAGTGGTAACTTGATTTATTCTCCTATGAACAATGAAATATATTACCCTTAAAAAACATTCTTATCACGTTAACAATGTATTTAATAATTAAGAGTGAATTTGAGTACGAATAATTTTGCATCATGTTGACGACCCTCGTACAATCTGAGTAAAAATTGTTTAATAATCGTTTTGTTGGTTGTAGTTGGTCGATTATATCGACAAAACTTTGTTTTAATGCGTGTAGTTTTTGTTCAGTGTTCAGTCTTTTTGTTTTATTCTCTACTGATTAAATTAATATCGAAATTGGCTTATTTTCTGTCTTTTTTCAAATTTTTTGAATACTTATTTAATTGTCTCTCTCCAAATTTTTTAAATGGTTTTGAAAGCATGGCAAATGGTTGGTAAGAATTTGGCAAGGTTTTGGGGTTTGATCTTTATTTTTCCCTTTGTATTTTACAGGGTATTATGAAAAAGTATTTTGATATAATATGATGTTTTTTATCTACGACATTATGTGCTTGTTTGGTTAACTTTCATTTAATCTGAATAACTTTAAATATCTAGGAATTTCTATTTTATAATGGGTTAAATGACAATTTCATCACTCAATTCATTACTAACTTGCAAACGGATCACCCTACTGAAAACCTCTCAGTCAAATAATTGTACTAATAAAAACTTTCAATTAGGTCTTAGCCGTTAACGTCGTTTATAATTGAATGGAAAGCTGATTGTTAACATGTCATTCTGACCCAATTTATCTACACTCATAAAATTAAATCCAACACAACATCAGCACAATTGAATAATGGAGACTTTGTTTTTGCTGGACTTTTAACATTAGGAAAAATATATAACTACATATACATGATGTAATAATCTATGTCAAATTTCAAGTTTTTTTCAAAAATCGGATCAAATCCCGACTTCCGAATCTAAAAATAAGTAAAAGTAAACTGACTCAAATGTAAAAACTTGGGTAATTCACAATCTCACCACAACCCCCAAAAGATCATAATTTATTGATACACTTAGTAGTACTTTTATTTATATACTAAACAAATTATTTCAATCTACTCGATACATGACATATCTATATACACAGAGGGGAGAGATACTCGTGGTAGCGGGAAATGATAGATCTGGAAGGTTAAGAGTTTAGAGACAATAACCGAAGCTCCATAAATGGTATTTGGATAGGTGAAAAACTTTGATTTCAATATCGCAAATTCATTTATCTTGTTACCGGGGTTCTTTCTTGGAGATGCATTATGATCCATTAGAGGTCTATATATTAATTAGGTTTTACAAATTGGGGTCTGAAAAAGCACTAGACTTTTTTATTTAAAACGAGTTCGGGTGAATCTTATACTTCAATATATATGTATGTATTATTTATGCAAGAAGGTCAGAACTCTTGAACATATAAAAGCATTGAGTAATGATGGATTTAGTATTTTCTTGAAAATCTAAACGGGCTGCATCTATTTTTTAATTTATAATTTGATAATGTTTGAATTTGGGATAAATTAGAATATTGTATGGCAGGGCTATTCATGGGTTACAAAACCCGATTAAATCGATCCAAACCGACCCTTATTTTGACCGATTTAATCGAAAATAAAAAACCCGATATTAAGTTGGGTTAAAAAGAGTTCAACCCGAATTAATTGAGTTGGGTATGAGTTGAAAATTATTTTAGTCAATCCAACCCAAACCAATATAAATTAGGTAGGGTTGGGTTGTATAATATTTTTTAACATAACGGGTTGAAAATTTTCAAACCGAACTAATTGGATTGAGTAGAAAAAATGATTTAAACGCTGCCAACCCGATCCATGAACACCCCTAGTGTATAGTTTAATTAGATGATAATGGGTAATGGGTTAAAAATGGATCTGGGTATGCTTACAATCGGGTTATCAACACTGATATGGCAGCCCATGTAACAAAAATAAACCGAGTGTCGTTTAAAGTCAACAACATTTAACAGTCATGAAAGTTTTATTGTGTTTAATGATGTTTATGAATTGTATTAATAGTAAAGTGACTTTATTGAAAGATTTTTCAGTTGAATAATCCACTTCCGAGCTGACGAAATTGCTATTTAACCCATTTTATAATGATGTTTGATTAACATTTGTATAGGAAGTTTAATTACTTGGGAAGTTACAATTTTAAACTTGAGAAGTTTAAAATGTGAGAAGTTGTTTACTCACTCTCCCTTTGATGACTTGTACTTTTTGGAAAGTGCAAATATTTACCTCTTAACCAAATAAAAATTTACACTTCCAAGTAATTTTGATATAAAAAATAATTACCCATGAATTATAATTTTCATAGAAAATGAATACCTATGATCAACCAAACAACCTCAATGAGTGTTTTTGGTTCTTTTTTTATACTATGCTTTTAATCGAAGGTTTTAAATGTCAGACATGTTTTGTAGGCCTGATATCAATTATTTATTTTATTTTTTGGTGTTCCGAATATTAATATTAGTGGAGTTAACCTTAATCACACATGGTTAATTATATTTGGTTGCAATTTCTAAGCTTTAACAACTATGGTACTTTTTGACAATTAGCTGTTAGTTGTTAGCAGATTGAATTAGTTGTTTTGGCTAACCGATTGAATTAACTGTTTTATATGAAACTATTTGATAAATATCTGTTTGAGTAGTTTTTTTTATCTGTTTGAGTAGTTTTTTGTACTTTAACTAGACACATGGCAATTCTCTGATTGAGAAAAACTCCTCCAAGTAATTTTTTGAAAATTAACTTTTTAAGTCCAAATCATTATTTCAACCCGCTAACAACCAAATACTAATATTAGATGATTCACATGATCAAATCTCTAAAGGGTCTTTCTAGTGGGTGTTCATGGGCACATACTTACTTTCATTGAAATTTTATGAGGTGACATTTTTTTATTTGTTGGGTTTTTTTGTTTATAAGGGGGGTACATTATCATTAATAAATATGAACTAATTGAAATTTGATAACTTATCCCTTATTGTGTGCCCTTGGGCACACACTAGAAAAATCATTTAAAAAAATATGATAAATTGAGATGGACGGACTAACACGTACTATATACGACTAAATCAAGAAAAGGATTCGAGAAGTTAAAATGTCGACAAATTTTTATAAACAAACTTATTTTCTTTTAAATTATAACCAATTTATATAGAGTTGGGTTCAAAAAATATCACTATTAAATTGGAGATCATATATGTACTGATAGCTGAATATTATAATCTCTTCTCTTCTATATATAATAGCACAACAAGGGTTTGTTGTGAAACATTTTATTCATGATTTTAAATGACTAACTTGCCCTTTTTATTATTTATTGGAAAAAAATGTTGTAGAAAGGAATTGAACATAGATCTATCTACTAACTCATACATCTTTTTACCAATATACCACACTATCACATATATTTTATATCATACTCATAATATATGTCTGCGTTAAGCGTGTTCTTTAAATAGAAGTTATTATATATTTTTATAAATAGTAATTATTTTAATCATTAGATGGTTTATTAATGATATGAAATGACTAAATCATGAGATAATTTATTAATAATCATATCTTAGGTTGCATGTAAAATATAATTATAATTGATTTTAAAAATGAAATTTTCAGAATAGAATTATATATATAATATAATTATTGAATTACAGAATTATTTATAAAGTAACATAAAAAATTATATTTAAAATACAAGATTATACATAACATATAACTGAATCACATATATATTATTTAGAAACATTAATGAACAATGTTAAAAACATAAAAAATATATAAAATATAATCGGATACATATTTGTACAATAATTCATGTTCAACGGTATAAATATGGAAAGAATAAAAATTCAACTGATATTAATAAAACTTCATGGAATAGAGGAAGATTTGGTTTACGAAATCAATTTACAATGCTGCCAAATTGTTAAGAAAAAAATTAAAATGACAAAAACTAAAACTCAACAACGATAAGAATTACTTCATCATAGCCCATTTACATGTTTATTTTGAAAAAAAGTAAACATATTAAAAAATGTTAGTTGAATAAATTTTCTTATGAATATCTCTAATTATTGTCTTAAAAAATGGCAATCTAACTAAGTTTTAAATAAGTCAAATTTTAGAAATAATAGATATAAGGATAGTTTCAGAAGATTATTTTGAAATGTATTAAAATTGTAGAATGGAACCGTGTCTTCGATGAAAACATCAGTTAGCTAAAGAGTACAAGATCTGCAACAATGTCCGGTGCACCTTGGTTATCACAATTAATTGTGATTGTGACACTTGTAGTTTATATAGAAGTAAATGAAACCAAGAAAGATCACAGGCTATATTAGCTAATCCCTTGACTATGCTTTAGCTATAGAACAAAAAACAATTTGTTCATAAAACCAGATGATTCAAGAAATTTCAAGTAAAAGGCAAATATGCCACTAACACTTCTATATGAATAAGAACAAGAGCACCAATCACTATAGCAGAAATCTTCAAGATGAAGATTTAAAGATGTATTATAGTTGAGGTCTTGAAATGTAGTAGTTTTAAAATACCTAAGAACACTTTGTATATCGGTGAGGTGTGAAACTCTAGATTTTTTAAGAATTTGACTTAGGTGTTGAACTATATAAGATGTGGAATTGCGTAAAAATAGCATATTGAAAATATGATATTATAGAATGTATATGGAGTAATTGATCTATTATTTTTAAAATTTGGGTTTAAATTGTATATCAAAGAAGAATTGAGTTTTAATTTATAAAATACAAATGGGTCTTAAAATTTTATAAATTGAAGAATATATAATGATTAATTGATCTAATTTTGAGCTGGTAAAAATAACTAGATTAGAAATCATAAATTATAATAATAGAATTTCATGTAGTATTTCTAACAAAAGAAAGAATTTCATGTAATATATATGTATGTATGTATGTATGTATATATATATATATATATATTAATTTATTAAATTAAAATATTGAGACCGTAGTTGAGTTAAAAAATGGATTCAGTTTCAAATTTAGGATCATGCAGAATATATAACTATATTATATATTATAAAACATATATTTTAAATATTAAAAAGTTGTTTGTTAGGAAGCAAACACTGATGGCTGTTAGAGAATACAAGTCAGAGTTTACATTGCTGACGTCATCAGAGTTTATGAAGCTGTCGGACAGAGTTTACTCTATCAGAGAATACTCAATCAGAGTTTACTCTAACAGAGAATGCTCAAATCAGTGAATGACAAACCGACAGAGATTAGCTTCAGAGATTATCAAAAAAGGAAACAGACAAATCAGAGTTAGATTTGGATAGTAAGAAGGAATTCGAGTGCAAGTCTAAATTACCTTATTAAAGCTATTCTATTTTCATTCTGATTTGTAATTGTATTTGTTGCTGTGTCTATATAAACACAGAGATAGGTTATAATCCAAGATACGTTTTCAAGCATTATTATTGTAACCTAGCAGCTCTTAAGAACATTATTTCTTAGGAGAGTTTTGTATTCAAGTTCATTATTAATACAAAACAGTATTCCATTCTACATACTTGTGTTGATCATCGATTAGTTAGTACTATTACATTCAACCCCCCTTCTGTAATAGATTGATTATCTGGGTAACAATTGGTATCAGAGCGGGCAGTTAATTTCAACTCAAAAGATCAAATAATCATGTCTGGTAACAAGTATGAAAACATTAGGATTCCAATATTGAAGAAGGCTGAGTACCCTACATGGAGGGTGAAGATGTTGATGTTCCTAGAATCAACAAACCTTGACTATCTGGACATGATCAATGAAGGCCAGTATCTTCCAACAAAACTGGTGCCTGCAACTGTTGTAGAAGGAAGACAAGTTCCTGAATATTATACATTAAAGGATAAGAAAGAATGGACCAATGAGGAAAAGCAAGAAGTCCTCAAAGATGCCAAGGTAAGAAACATATTACATAACAGTCTTGACTCTGTAATGTCCAACAGGGTAATAGCATGCAAGACAACAAAAGAAATCTGGGATGCACTAGAGGTTCAATGCCAAGGAACCAGGGAAATTAAGAAAAATAGGAGATCTATACTTATACAAGAGTATGAATATTTTGAGGCTAAACAGAATGAGTCTCTCACAGATATCTATGATAGATTTTTAACTCTGTTGAACAACTTGGCATTAGTAGATAAGGTGTATGATAATGAAGACTCAAACACAAAGTTTCTTAGGGCTCTTCCAGAAGAATGGGATCTGCAGACATCTTTGATTAGAGACAGAGATGATTTAGATGAGATGTCCTTAGAGGAGGTCTATGGAAAACTGAAGACTCATGACTTGGAGTTACAACAAAGAAGAAACAGGAAAAATACCAAGGCAAAATCTATTGCCTTGAATGTTGAGGCCCAGATTGAAGAAACTACAGAAAAAGTCCTTAAAGCCTCAACAAGAAAAGGAAAAGCTGTAATCATGGAAAGCAGTGAATCAGAGTTTGAAGCAAACTCTGATATAAACTCTGATGACTCTTCAGACACTGACATGATGGAGATGTTTGCTATGTTTGTCAAAAGCTTCAAGAAATACAGAAAATTTAAAAAGCAAGGAAACTTTCAGAAAAAACATGGTGAATCAGACAAGAAAGACAGATTCAGAAAAAGAGAAGATAGAGATGGAAAATCAAAAACTCTTGATAAATCAAAGATCAAGTGTTACAAGTGCAATAAGATGGGGCACTTTGCTACTGAGTGCAGAAGCAAGGAATCTGGGAAAGCTCTCATCACATCAAAGAAAGACTGGATGGATTCCTCAGACTCTGAAGAAGAAACTAACTATGCTCTCATGGCAAACTCTGATGCTGCCATCTTAAACTCTGAAAAGGTACCAGACTCTGTTTTCAATTTTCAAACTGATAATATCTGTGAATTAAAGTCTTTTCTTAGATCTTTGCATGTTAGTTTTAAATCCCAGACTCTAGAAAATGAGAGATTAAAATCTGAGATACAAACTCTGACTGCTAGGAATAACATGCTTGAATCTGAAAACTCTGATATGTTAAACATTAAGAAAGACCTTGATAATGCTATTCACAAGCAAACACAATTAGAAATTCAAGTTGAGTACTTAAAAACTGAAATAGCAAAAGAAAAGGAAACCTTCAGAGTTTGGACAAACTCTGGAAAGAAAGTCCAACAAATGTTGACTAATAAAAATTGGACTTCTGCTTTAGGATATGAATCTGACAAAGAAACACACACTAAAACACACACAAAAGGAACATTGAGTGAACCTGTGAAATTTGTTAGAGCTGGTGAAAATAAGAGAGCAACATCTGCTGAAAGCTCTAAAAACAATAAGGTGTCAAGTTCTAAAAAGGTAAATATAGGGTTACTCTCTCAGAAGCAACTTAAAGAAAAGTTGAAGGCAGTCACTAATAAAACTAAAAAGGTGAAAAGAAATA
>QRFB01008684.1:8285-32560 GCA_008931105.1 Oenanthe javanica
ATATTTTTGTCATGCAATTATGCAAATTCTAAAGTTTCGGAATCGAAATAATTATTAAAAAAAACAAAATATTTATCATGAAATTTGCATGATATTAAATTTATCACCGATAAATTAAGAGTCTCAATCGTAATTAATTTAAATTATCGGATATTTTTTTTTAAATATGGATAATTTGTAATTTATTTTTGAAAATATGTTGATTTAGTTGAAAATGGGGAAATATAAACAGGTTTGGATAGGGAGGAGAAGCTGATAAACTTGGGGTCAAGGAACTTCTTTCTATGCCCTAGAAAATTGGAGACCACGGAGAATAGCGACACAATAAGGGCCAAAACATGTTGGAAGGAAGCTGAGGAAGAATGGATGACGAAGCTTGCATGGCTTAATTTGATGGAGCTTTTGTTGTGAACATATCAAGATAAGAACACCCTGTGTCATATTTTTAGAATTATATTATAAATTTGTACATAATGTAGAAGCATAGTAGTTTGGGCGCTGGTTCATAACAATCAATTGTCATACAATCATCTATTCACCGTAAAAAAAATACGGATAGTAAAAATCCTAAAATTCTGTCAAAAACCCTTGTAGCTTGTAGTTTAGGTGTACTATATACGTAGGGAAGGGGTCGGATTTGACAAAATCTGAATCCAAATCCAAATCCAAACCCGATTATTTTTGTCATAAAATTTAAATTTCAAAAAAAATTCAATTGGATTTGTATAATAACCAAATTCAAAATATATATACATATTTGTGTGGCTCCAAGCACTTCGAACCTCTTCTTCTTGTCTCTCTCGTGGCTTCCTTGGGGAACTTCTTGCCAACCTTGGTCTTCTTTTTGGCCGGAGCTTCTTGGCCAGAAATTTCTTGACGGCGGCGGCTTCTTCTTTACCTCGGAAGCCATAACATAAATTTAGGGTTTGTGAACCAGGACGATTGATTAGAAAGATTGATTTATTATTGGATTTGTTTATTTGTTAGGAGAGAGAGATTTGAGATTGTCTATATACATGGAGAAGTAATGGAATGTTATTGGTTGGTTTTGTTTTACATTGATTGCTGACTTGGCATGTGATAGAACCGTTGGATTAAGTTATCAAGTTGTGATTGTGTTTTGTGGTGATAACTGATAATGAGAAAGGAGGGGGCAACACAATTAATCTAAATTTTGGATTATCGATAATTGATCGGAAATTTCTTGGATTCATGTTTTATTTAAAAATGGAAGGGTAGTTTTTAAAATTTCTTATAATATTTTTATTTATAAAAATAATTTTAAAAATAATATGTATAATTATATAGTCCACTATATACATATTCACTATATTTTTAATGTAATTTATCTAAAATATGAAAATATTATATTATTAGACGTATTATAATAATTGATAATTTTAATAGAGTTTAAATAATTTGAACGTTGATGAAATTGAAATATATAATTCAATTTTATTTGTTATAAATTTATACTATTATACTATTATATTATATGTTACATAAATTGTATGTGTTTAATTTATTTTAGAAGTGTTTACAATTTTCTTTAGAACATGTTAACTAACCGACTAAACTAACAATTATGTCATATTTCGCTTATGATAATATATTAGTATATAACTCGTGTAGAGTACATGTGAGATTAATATTTATATGAGATAAATTTATTATGAAACATATTTATATTATATATTTCAAATCTCATTAATATGGTGTTATATGTTTATATTTTTAAAATCTAAACTCATTATAATACGATAACAATTAATATAAATTGTCTGACCTAAATATCGGCCAATCAATTACCAACTTTTAATATAAATATAATAATATTATTATTTAATATTCATAAAATTTATTTAATAAATTATCATTTTAAATAAATTAAAAAATTTGAGCGGGGTTAAATTGTGATTGCAACTATATTATATAAAAATTATATTATAAATAATATCTTAAAATAAATAATTTAAGTTATAATTTAAATATAATATAATATTACACGTGAATAGTTGTATGAAAGGAGAACATATGATTTAAATATTTACATTTTATGGTTCCGAAGTTCCACATGTAACCTGGTTCTCGTAGAATCATATATATATATATATATACTTATTTATTATTTGGGTATTTTTCGAGTTTCGGGTTCGGATCGGATATGTATCGGATTTCGAATTGGTATACCTCAAATTTAAATCCAAAAATTTTTGGGTCCGGTAAATCCAAAATTTCAAGATTTTGAATCGGGTATCCTTCGAATCGGATATTTTTGTCATCCCTGTATATATGGTGTATTCTATCGAATTCAATTTCCTGAGTTGTATGTCCAGGTGTAAATCATGGAATTAATGTTAAAATCATCTTTTGATTTTTGATGGTAAGTAATCTTAAAATAGTTTTTAAAATTATTAATTGCACCAAAATAAATAGACTTATAAGAAACTGATGGAATAATTTGCTATCGATTCCAAGTTTGATTCTTATTTTTATTGGATAAATTCCACATAACGAAAAATATTTTTATAAATTTTAGTCAAAAATAAACTCGTTTAGAAACATTAAATAATCATAAAATAACACAATATAGTTGTTTTATATTTGCACTTCTTTTCCGATTTACTCTCTGATTATTTTTTAAGAATGGATATAGATGAAAATAAATATAAAAATATTTTTCATTCAATTCGGGAGCATATTAACTAAACTAATTATGCTCTACACCTATTTAATCTCAAAAATAAATTAGTGAAATTTGTTAAATTTCATTTCATTTACTTATTCTTATATTTTTCTAACCAACTTGTCGTATCGTCACGTCGCAAATAATTAATCCACCAGTTTTTGTAATGCTACTTCATTACTACTAACTAGAGTCGTTTTACACGTTACGAACTTATAACCTACCAAAATCAACAAATGATCAATGATTTGATCGATTAGATTACTATTTTTTATATCCTTCCACCACATATCTACAACCAATGACATACTGCATTAGGTATCATACATACATACATACAAAATGTTCAATTCCTAACCGATTTTTTCTTTAAGACAATTTACGACACTGGAAAATAGACAATGTCGTAGAAGCCGTTCCAGACTTCCAGATGTGATAACTATTGCTAATAAAAGATGCAGTTTTTGCATAGCTAAAGTAAATAATATGATCAAGGCAAATGGAAGTAACAAATTTTCCCTCTAGTAAAACTGCTGATTGCAGATGTTATAAATTAGATACGCAAAAGTACCGACTCACTAAAATTTGGAAGCACGAGATAATAATAATAGAATATAAACTCTTAAAACAGACCATGTTCGAACACTTGAACTCTCACAGTCTCACTTCAGCTTGCTATTATGCATAACAAACCATCAAAAAAACCATTCCTCCAAGAACTAAAGAGCGACACTTTATTTGCCACCGTGCTTATCCTTTGTATGAGATTCCAAACCCTTTTCCGAGTTAAATGTCCTGCAAAAATAGTTGGGGAAATTAGTCTTGGCTACAAAAAATCACGAAATTAACAAACACTAAAGCAAATAAGGGTGCGGATGAACTAACTTGCTACAGGTTTTGCAGGAAACTTGTGCGCTTGATTTGGGTGTTTCAGCTGTTTTCTTCTCTGATTTCTTTGCAGGGTGGGGAGTTGCTGTGTGAGCACCTTTCTTACCATCTGCATAAGATGTTACTGAGCAATTCAGCATAAACAAAAACAATGAAGTTGCACATATATGTTTGATTCCAATTTCATGATTACTAGGTAACTAACCTGTTTTCTGAGGGGTTTCAGTCTTAGACTTCTTAGTAGAAGCTGGAGTTTTAATTTCAGAGCCTGGTCTCTTCTTGGATGACTCAACCTAAAAAGGTGCAGCATAGATTACAGCAGGTAAATATAATGTAGAAATATGTATACGACCATATGAAGAGTTACACAACAATACGCATTAGTACCTTCTTAGGTGTCTCCTCATCTTCAGACATGTCATCATCCGAATCATCATCTAGATCATCATCAGACTGAAATAAAACATGTGACTAACCATAAATGCTACATCAACTTTTAACAGGAAAAACACACATCTTTAGCAATCATCAGTGAAACATGTATATCAAGGACAAGCAATTGCACAAACCATTAAATCTTACCGCTATATACCTTTTCAGTTGGGGGAAATTAAACTTTTGCGCAGAAAACAAGGGGGCGAGACATATAAATCAAGACAACAGAAATCAGAGGTGTTAATTATCTATAGCTATGGTAAAAGAACTCGATTTTAAGTTGACACCAGCATATGAATTAGTGCATCGGGTTCCTCAATGAAATATTAGCAAATTGTGAATTGATCTATCTTTATAATACCAAGATGCTTTAAGAAAACTTATCATCACTTGCAATCTTATTTCACAACAAAACCTCAGGTATAGCAATGAACTAAATACATTAACAATGTGACAATGTATATATTTTAAAGATGCAAAACATGTGCAACAAGACAACCTTGTCACACATGTACTATTTAATACAAATAAGTACACGAAATTCACCTCATCATCACCATCTTCGTCTTCACTGTCATCTGAATCTTCTTTCTTAGGATCCACAAGTGTCACCTTTGGCTTTGCAGAGGTTCCTGGCTTGGTAGCAGCAGCCTTAGATTTAGCAGGTATGGTTACTTGGACATCAGCCACGGGTTTACCTGAGAAAGAAATATATGATGATAAAATGTCTATATGTTACTAAAAATAAATAATGTGTATTAGAAAGGCAGAATAATAGTATCAAGTATGCAAAGTTTACCTTTTTCGATGATCTCCTCATCCTCACTCTCGTCCTCGTCTTCATCAGAGAAATCTGAATCATTAATTAAGTCAGGCCTCGTCGTATCAGATACAAGTAACAGAACTGGTAAATATAATGTCATATTACTCACCTTCACCAAATGGCTCCACACCATCCGTGGAGAAAATAAGAAGTCAAGGAAAAATTTCATAGATGTAGAGAACTAACATCAGTTACTTTAGAAACTTTACAAATATATAAATAAATTTATTATTCTAGAGTTTTTGGAAAAACTATTAAAACAAAGAACCTTTTTCTGAGCATAGCTTTTAAGTTTTAACCAACAAAAAACTTCTGGAAATAAATGTTGCCATGACACAAAGTTTTGCTAGCTTAATGTAAAATAAAGAACTTTTCGGAATAAAAAGCTGCCATGGCACAAAGTTCTTCTAAATCCTTCACAACAGTTTCAAAAAAATGTGAAAACATAGATATAAACCCCAAAAATGAAAGAAATAAAATATGACCAAGGGAAGGATATTCTTGTTCGGCAGTGTAACCGCAAAAGTAGAGACTCCCATCTTTCCAGCCATGTGAGAGCGTAAAATCTTTCTCAAGTACTAAATCAAACATTAGTTGAGGAGCCTTCTCGATTGAGAGTGTTCCAATAACAAACTCCTTCTCATCAACAGTCAAACGAACTGGCACAGAGTTGGCAGATTTCTCATTCTTCACTTCTCCGAGGGCAACCTAGAAATTTTACAGTTTGACAACATATACAACTTATGTAACTTTGTTGAAAGACATATATTTTATAAAACTAGAGACCACAAAGGAAGAAAAATAAATAAACAATGAGTTACCTGAGAGATATGAATGAGCTCGCCATTTTGAGGGGAAACATGTAGTGGTTCTCCAGCTTTAACTTCAACTCCTGATTAATCATAAGTTATATACAGTCAGAACCTAACATACATATGACTGCATTGTATTTCAACTCAACAACAGAAGGTCATTCATCTTTCCAGAACTAGTAAGACAACAACAAACAGAGCACGTATATAAATTTTATTCTTCTTGCAATCAATAGCTCTCCTAAAGCTTGAAAAACAATATCTACAAATAAAAATAACATCTTCTCTTTTCTTTTTTTAAAGAAGATACAGTCCACTTAAAACATGTCATTCAATACTAGAGGCTGACAAATCCAACAGAAAACCCGAAACATTTATTCACACAGCTTAAATATACCCAACTTAACCCTAAATTATTCTTTTAAGCTCATATATTCATCTTTATAAAATCTCAGTATGATTTCGAGTGTCACGAAATTAACTGACCCATATCCCCAAATCACCACCACTATCTAACACAGCAATCTTGAAGTAAAAAACTCAAAAATTTAACCAGCAATAGTCACCTTATAACCAACAAAAACACACACAAATTTAAAAAATAAAGCCAAGCTAATCACACACAGTACATAAAACCCCCATAAATCATAACTCAAATTCGCAAAATATCATCTTTCAACACGCATACATACACATATAAACATATAAGCACACCCAGTAAATCAAATAATAAAAAGATATCTAACAATATACATACATACATAAATTGAAGAAGATAAAGAGAGAGAGATTACCCCAAAACTCCATAGCTAGCTAAGAATATAGATACAAGAAAAGGGTATGTAAAGCTAGATGGATTATGAGGAGAGGGGCCGAAACAATGTTTGATTTATAAAGCAGTGAGTCTAGGGTTTTACAAGGGTTCTATGTATCATGTATGTATGTGTGTATTGTAGCGGGTCAATATGTTGGATATTTTTGTTTGGGCTTGTAGGGGGTCAATAATATGAATTTGGGCTTTTCTTTTTGGGTATGTTTATCTGTGAGATTCTGAGAATTTACTGAGTTTAAAACAAATGTGAGATTTTTATTTTTTAAGTTGAAGTTTTGAAAATATTATTACTAGAATTATAATAATTTGAAATGTTATGATTTTCTATTGTTTAGGTAACTGAATGAAATATAAGGGGATTTTTTACATATTTTTTATTATTCTATTTGTTTTAATGATTTTTATATGATAATTTAATTTAGTTGTAGTGTAATATACTAATACATAGTAGCATTTAAAATTGAAAAATCACACATGTGTTTTGGAATTATTTAATATTTATTCAACATTTTGAATTTTGTGGGTTGGTAATTGAGAATCGGATTATCTTCTGTCGGCCTTGACGTCTTGGTTTCTTTTCATATCATATCTAAGAACAAGTTCAATGTTCAATCTGAATAACTTTCTCTGAATGAATTATAAATTTGGATGATAGGAAATAGTGTTATTTGATAAAATAAAGTCAAAATATCTAAAACGATAATATTTACATTTTAAAAAAAAATTACTTATTTATTTTTATCATACAAAACATTATTAATTTAGTCCTATTTAAGATAAAAAAAATAAATATTGTTATTAATTAATTTCATGATTTTAAATTTTAAAAATGGTCTATTTTAAATTCCACACAATTGTTTTGTATATTATAACAATCAAATAAAACTTTATAAATCCTTAGTACGTGAAGTAATATTATCAAATTTCAATAAAATATTTTAGTATTTTAAAAAAAAAATTCTTTTTCTATGATTTTATGTAAAAATAAATTTAACATAGTAAAATCATTTAATCCATTTAAAAAAACTTAAAATTACATATTTATTAAAAACCATAAAAATAATGAACAGCATAATTTTTACATTACCACAAAATATTTAAAAAATAAATTGATAAAAATAATTATAATTTTACATATTATAAATATAATAATAAAATCTAATTTGAAGGAGTAAATATAGTAACAAAATAATTTAAGAAGAAATGTATACCAAAAATTTAACAAAAAGGTGTTGTCCTGCTGCATGGAACAACAATATCAAACGGAACCTTAATGTAAAAATAGATACTTAATATTATCAATTAAATTCATCGATATGGTTAAATACAAGAAATTCTTTAGTTTTTTATCATCTAAAATGAAAATTTATATTAAAATATGACAAAAACTAAAGGTGATTTGTGACCATACAAATTTGATAAACTTACTTACACGAAGTTTGGGTCCAACCCTCTACAAAAGTCTTTTAAATTTAAATTTTTTTGAGTATTCATGAATATTCATGCACTGAATTTTGTAAATTCATTCCTGAAATATCCTTTTGATTTGAAAAAAGTTTAGTAAATAAATATGTTTTACTAATGATCGTTAGTGATTGAGTGATTCCCCCAATGTGATTGTAAGGAGTCTTTCATTAATTTTAAACAATATTTTCAAATGGTTAATTTTTCTTAAGTAATATTTTTGGACCATAATAAATCATTGACAAATAGATTATGCTCACACACACACACATATATATGTTATTATTCTATTATTTTATAGTGAACTCTCTTATATAGAGTTACGGAAAAAATCTTTTTATAATAATGAAGAATATTGTAAATAATTTTAAAATTAACCATATTCATATTTTATAAAATACAAAATTTGATTGTATTATAAATTATTAATCATATATAATCTTCTCAAAAAATTTAATATTTAAAACGTTAGCGAAAAAAGTGATTTTAAATTATTATTTTTTTTGCATATACTTACTTGTAGATAAATTGTATCGAGATACAATAATCCAGGAAGGGGGTTCTTTCATTCAAAAAACTTATCATCTAACAGACATGAAAATGTTCCCGAAAATTTAGATAATAAGGTTTTAATGAAGAGAACACACTTAATGTATGAGAAAAGAACGTTCGTCGTACTCCAATCAACAAAATACGTCTATCGTCTGATCCAATCTAGAAAATACTAAAAATACATCTGAAACTACAAAAAGAATAGTATAATAAGTGTCTAGCATGTAATCATCAAATATGATACAAAATCGTCATTCAACGACATATAACAACCATCACATATGGTTAAAACGCCATAAAAATTGGCACCACCTCATAGACGAACGCATATGATACCAGAATCATTTAAAAAAACATATTTAAAAGATTTGAAAACAGATCTGAATGATATAAAATAAATCTGAAAGATATAAAAACATATCTAAAAATTTTAAAGTAAGACTTTTAAAAAAAATAGATATGAAAGATTTTGATATAAAATTATTTGTATCATATGATTGAAAAAGATTTTAGAATTGGGGCGGGGCGGGGCGGCGGGCGATTGTTTGATTTTAAATTTGATTATATTACGAAATCATTCTGGAAGATTTGATTTTACTTAGTATCAGTTTAAAATATGTATATTTTAATATTTTTATGAGTGATTTCAATATTTTTCAAGGGAAAAAATTAAAATATTTTTTATTTTTATGAGTGATTTTTAATATTTTTTCAAGGGAAAAATTATATAACTTCGATTTTAATTGATTTATACTTATAATTAATGAATAATGAGATAAATATATGCATCTTATGTGTGTATATACTGATTCTCTATCTAACTCTGTATAAAAAAATTTAGAATACTACTTATATATATCAATTAAATTGTGTATAAATTTATAAGAACATGTTAAAAAAATATATTAATATCATAAAAATTTTAATTAATTATAAAATATAATTTGGTTTGATAACAAAGACTATCATTTTATTTTTTAAGTAAAAACAAAATACAAAACAATACAAGATTTAAAAGTTAAATTAATGATAAAAAATTATGAAAATTAAATAAATTGTAATACTAAAATTAAAATATATGTGAACATTCTGCCTTTTTTTTTTTTTTTAAAGTATATCGTCCAATTACTAATGCTCAGCAGCCTAATGATCTGAACAAGTAAATTTCTCTAAATTGCGCAAAGGCTATCAGGGTTCGCAAGGCACATTGGATAAAACAGCAGAAGGGAGAGAAGGGGGGAACAAGGAACTCACAAATACTTGGTCAAAACTGATTGACAATTGCCAATTGCCAATTGGTGGCGAGTGCAATATATTGTTCTGTTAATATTTTATCCCATTAAACACTTTAGCAGTGTATAGGTGATCGGATTGTTAAGCAATCTGGGAACCAAGCAGCGACCTACGTAACTCACTTTATTTCTTGTCCAGGTTTGGTTTTCTACAAGGATATATTGGCTGCAAATTTGATTTAAACTAAAGTTATGTTCCGTTGAAAGGCTATGAATGAAACGAGGTAGGATAAGAATATTTATTACATTTTTTTTCCTTTAATAATATTAATTTTATTGAAAATAGAATGACTATTTTTATTAATTAATTAATTTAATATATAAATAAAATAAATTCTAAAAAAATATATTTTATTCAATAATAAATTTACTAAATAATAATATAGAAAATATAAGGAAAAATTAATTTATATGAGAAATAAGAATAGATTTTTTGAATTAAAAAGACTAATATTTTTTTTAAAAAATAGTTAAACAATTTTTTTCCATTAAATATCTTGAATTACAAACATGTTATATTCAAGAATTGAATATAGGAATTGAATTAACTCTAAAAAATAATTTATTTAATAATAAAGTTACTAAATAAAAATATAAAAAATTTAAATAAAGCAAAATTAATATATGTAAGAAATAAAATTATATATATAATTTAAATTAAAAAAAATTAACAATTAAAAATTTAAAATAGCTAAACAATTTTTTCCCATTAAATATATTGAATTACAAACATATTATATTCAAGAACAAAAATAAAGATAAAAAATTATTGTTAGTAAGAATAGAAATGGTTATCGCATATTGGAAGATGTGATACAAAATTGACTTATTAGGAAAAATAGCAGGAAGGATAAGAATGACATAAAAACAAGTCATTTCATTCTCAAATACTCAACTGAACAACTCTTTTTCATTCTCAACAGAACGATCATTTCATTCCCACAAAAATCCATTCCTCCAAAATATCATTTCCACACAACCCACTGCTTTTATATAACCTTATCTCTAAAACATATATAATGTATCAAAGTTTTTTTGGAAATTTTTTACAAATTATCTACTTTACATGTAAATAACAGTTGAAGAGGCTGCAATATGCAGGACAATTATTTAAACACAAAAATAAACTTGAAACAAGACAATCAAAACAAGCAGGTATAATCTTAAAATAGATCAACACAGATTGGTCAATTAACACACCTACAGTACTTGAACATGCTTGAGGTGTCTCAATGAGAAGCAAAAACCTGAACTGAAATACATAATGTGACTATTCGAGACAAGCTCTGCCTAAGACCAGCATTGCCTATGCATCTAGATGGTATTTAACTGAATCCTTAAATCTAAACTCTCTGACAATAGAGGTTTTCACAAGCTCCTGCAGACCCTGCAAACTCCTGTCAGATCAGCCCCAAACAACCTGTACACAAATTAATAGCAAGTTGCAGTTAAAAATCGAGTACCTCAATCCTTTGATGCAGGAAGGAAAACCTGGACCTGCATATCTAAACAGCAATCATGAGTTCATTTTGTAATTAAGACTAAAACAGCATGATAGAACACCAATTCTGAACCACAAACCAGCTCACAAGTGTCATTAGTCACATACATCTTGTATGAAAATACCCTTTGTGTCAATACTTCATAACTTCTTGGTTATTTACGGCACAATGATATTCTTCTCCTTTCAAGAACCTAATCTCATCCATACAATTGTAATATGAAATTACACGCAAGAGCTAGAAAATAAAAAAAATGTCAGAACTTAAAATTCTATCCTGGCTATCTATATAAGTTCTATTGCACAGTGGATATAAAAGGTTATCGAGTCAACAAATTTATTAACCGATCACACCATTAAGTTAAGGAAAAGCAGAGCAGATGTACTAACAATAAATTGTATTGAGGAGTGAAGACTGCAGGAAGAATCTGCACAATCGTGTAAAATATTAGCCGTCAAAGATTGATATGTAAAACAGGATCAAATTTTATGCCAGTACTCAATCTAGAAAGCCTAACCCCTGTATAGTTCAGAAGTAAACTTGCGAGTCTTTCTAACAGTAGTTAATGCTTGCATTCCCTGACAAAAACACATGTATGCATATACTTTTTTCTTTTTGAGAGGTGTATGCAAATACTTTAAATGGACCTATGGCATGTAGAAAAAGATGCAACATAAAATAAAAACATATAAACATATATGTATAATTATGTGTGCCTAACTTCATGAAATGTCTACTTAGTAAGACTTATTGCATTTCTATAAAGCCGGGAGAGATATATTTAGCAAAGAAAGACCTTTGTAATTCAAAATCAACAACTAAAATGATTTACCTTCTATAAAAACGGAGAAAGATAGCATAGCATGTTTTTCTGGGAAAAGTCAGGTCAAAAATTTATAAAGGGATTTTTAAAAGTTAAAATCTAGGATGATAATATAGACAAATGGACTTGTCTGAAAACGAAAAATCACAATGAAATTGTTAAGCCCATAGGCATAGAAGAAAATAACTCATTTACGTAAGGAGATGACTATAAATGAAAGCAAGTAGTAGACCATATAAATTCAAACAGAAAAAATTTCACAATCCATATCAATGTACTGTAAACCTGTACACCACCTGCACAGTGGAAAATAGGCTGTAAGCCATATTTGAAGCAGCATATGATCTCACTTATTGTTTTGCTTTCTTCTAAAATAACCGAGAAAAGAAAAATTGACTGATTAAAGACCTGCAAGTGATATTTACTTGATAAAGAAGACTAACCAGAAGCAACATATTCAGCATTGATATCCACTGTCCTCTCGCTGATGATGATATTGATCACCATTATGCTTCTGATCCTCGCAGTCCATTCCATGTTCACTGGTCACTGCATGCTTTGCATGATCTGCCTGATCCCTTTCCCTGTTCCACTGCTCAATTTTAGCTCTCCTCTCTTCACTACCTTCTCTTACAGGACTCCGATGCTTTCTTGCCCCTGGACTCCTGCTCCGCCCACTTCGTCTCTCAGGGCTTATGCTTCTGTATTTCCTGCGGCTCTCATGGTGATCCCTGTCTTCATACCTCCTACCATGGCTCCGACTGCTGTGTGAACGATCATCATAGCTACGATGCCTGTATGGACTTCTGCTACGGCTACGACTATGCCTGCTTCGGTACCTACCGAATAACTGGCGTCTCAGCTCCCTGAAGTAGTGATCAAGTATGCAGGATACATTATGAAAATCAAATATGCTGAGTATATTGAGAATTACGAGATGAGGCAAAAGAAAGAGCATGGCACTAACTTACCTGCCAATCTTTTTCAAATGCATGAAGTTGCAGTACCCACCACGATTGCAAATATTCTCCTCATATTGTCTACATGTAGCTTCACGAAAATCAGTTACTGGCGAGAAATCAACAATGATGGGCCGTCCTGTGTAGTCGATTGAATACATTGCAATAACTCTATTATATATTTATCAACAGAAAACAGCAAAATCCAAATTTACATACATACTGTCAACATAGCTCCACAACTGCAATAACAGCAAGTTCTTACCAGCATAGTATCTTCCTGTCAGATTCTTTAAAGCATTCAGAGCATGTTCTTCTTCTCTAAACTGGACATAAACATTACCCACCTACAATACCACAAAAGTAGCATGTATATATACATTGGACACAGACAAAAGAAGGTAATATAGCAAGTAACATATGCTCATCAAATCTATGAAAAGCTCACCATGTGGTCAGCAAGATTGTCACAAACATTCAAGCTCTCAATTTCTCCATACTTGTTTAGCTCCTCGAAAAGATCTTCATAGAAGTCCTAAAATCCCAAAAACGAACCAACAAGTTAAAGGCATGTACACAACAAAGACTTCATGCACAGAGAACAAATGAAATCATATCTAATGTATGCGAATATGAAACCCGAATCATTATTAATTCATCTTTGTTTCACATTAACAGCACAACTATAGGAAATTGTAGTACAAAGTGATGGTATACAAGCCAAAGAAATTTTGCAGATCAGCATCACCATCTTGAAAGTAGAATCTTACAATGGTAAATGAAATATATTACTGACCAATCATTAGTAAAAAAAAATCTTTTGTATAATTCAAATTTCGAAGATAAAAAAAAGTAACACAAATATACATCTACAAAATTTGTATCATAAAATTACCACTAAGTTCATTTTTAGAACTCAATTTTCGATCTATTATATGCAGAACATGTATACCAAAATGCAAAATACAACATAAAATCATCACAAAAAACATCCATCAAATATATATGCACTGAAATGATTCAGCACTATTCTCCAACTCATTGAAATAAATTACTACTAATATCATCATTACAATTTGTTAAGTGTATACAAAAACATATCAAATTAAAATCCAAAACTCTTTAGAAACATTTTTCAAATGAATCCAAATCCACATACAAAATCATCACATAACATAATCAACTAATTCTCATACATGCACACATAAATACATTTATATATATACAAAAACCGATTACATATAACAATTAATACACACACACACACACACACACACACATATATATATATATAACAATTGCAGTAAAATCTCTATAAATTAACAGCTTCCACACCGGTAATGTATCAAGATTGAAACTACAAAGAGTCTATAACAATATTAATTTATCAAGATCAAAACTACATCCATATGTTACATTGACACCGACAAAAAATATTAATTTATTGAGAATAAAATTACAATGTGTCTAAACAATAGCAAGTTTATCGAGATTACAAAAAACAATCTAGATTCTAAACAAAAGCTGTGCATCGAGATTACAAATTTATCGAAAACGAAACTAGAAATATCGAGAAATGAAATAATAATAAAAGGAGGATAGGATACCTCAAAGTGATCCTGCATTTTGCGAGGATCGAGAGAATTACCCTGAGCATCAACACCAGGAGTAATCATATCAGGACGCTGATACATATTTGAAAGCAACAGCGTAGGACTAACACTAGGCTTAGTGTGAAGCCTCGAGCATCGCTCGCCGTGTCGACACGCTCCGATCTTGAAATAAAACGGACAATTCACTCTGTCCTTCTCTGTCCCGAATATCGACGCCAAGTGCTCCGCCATGGTTGATTGATGACAATTTTTGTGTGTTTGTTGAGCTAGGGTTTGTGGGGAGACCGGAGAGGGAGGTATTTATATGAGGGGTGTGTGTATCGTGTTCTAGATGCTTCTGTATTGTGCTATTGGAGTGGCTGTGGGTTGGGCCGAGAGGGAGGTTTGGCCTAAAAAATGAAGCATTGAATTGGCCCAAATAATTATAATAATATAATAATCAAAACACTAATTTTTAAAACATCGGGAGTAATATTATGATCATATAAATGATATGTTATTATTATTATTATAATATTTATTTATAGTGTGTGTATATGTACGACAAAAAAATATGATAAGAAATGATATAAATTTATGTAATATTCATGGATTTATTTATGAGAAAAAAAACATAAGATACATCTCAGTTAATTTTTTAAGATTTTAATATATAATAATAATAATATATTTATAAAATTTTAAATAAATCATGATTTTACAAAAATACACCTAACATGTATCTTAAACTCCCTAATCTCTTGATTTATTATGATGTTTATATTTGAACTTTATGAAAACACTACAAGTATATTTGATTTTGAGGTTTAGTTACCATAATATTAGGGGTGAGCAAAAAACCGAATTGAAATCGAAACCGAACCGAAACCGGTAAAAACCGAACCGAAAAAACCGAAACCGAAACCGAATCGGCGGTTGCGGTTTTTGATTTTTAAAAACCGAGACTTTCGGTTCCGGTTCCGGTTATAGGTCAAAACCGAACCGAAAAAAACCGAACCGAACCGATCATTAAAATAAATAAATTTATTATAATATATATATATATATATATATATATATATATATATAATTTAAGTATTAAATTTCCCTAGAACATAGTTTTTTCAATTATATTTCATATTACAACATCAACTATACTAATATTGAATGTGGGAATATGACAACCCCTTTACAACATTTTATTCCTCTATTTTCCAATTAAAAAGCATATAATCAGGAGTAAACATCATTAGACATGATTATGTGCTTTTTAGATTGCATACTACGATAAAGGACATTCACATTTTGTTGATTCAACCTTAAAATTTGATTGTTAAAGTTTCTTACCTTTCTTTTGTAGTGTTATTATGCAGAATGTGATCAAATATTTGATTGTATAAAATTTGAATGTAAAAATATAATGATTTAAATTATATATTTTTTTTCATTTTTATTTATCCGGTTTTTTAACCGAAACCGAACCGATAAAAACCGAACCGGTCTTTTTAAAACCGAAACCGAAACCGATGGTTCGGTTGCGGTTGCGGTTTTCAATTTTTAAAACCGAAGATATGCGGTTCCGGTTCCGGTTTCGGTCAAAAACCGAACCGAACCGAACCGTGCTCACCCCTACATAATATACAAGAAGTATTTTATATGAAAAATATGTTTTAAAATAATTTATAAAATTATATGTTACATTATAATAAATACTACATAAATTTATGTCATTTTTTTATCGCACCCGAAAAATATTACACGACTGCAAAATGACTAAAGCATTGTGTTACTGCATTAAAAACTTACCCTCACAGTCTCACTCTTCAAGCTGATACAAAAAAAAAACAAAAAAACAAAAACTACACGTATAACTTAGTCATCAACAATGCAACAAGTAACATGAACTCTGATCTATCTCTAAAATACTGCAACTACAATTTTAGCCTTCTTCAACCTCTTACAACTGACTGAATACTAGCTAAAACCACTACCGATCTGTTCTCTAATATTCTGTTGGCTCATTTACTTTGCCTGACAGATTTCCGAGGGCCTCAATGTTGGGCAGCTTCTTTTCAACAAAACCAACAGGTTTTTTTATCCGAACAATGTAGCGAAATGCAAATCAATGCTGAACAAAAAGCAGGCATATCTATATACATGAAGGAGAAAAACGCATAGTTGGGACTAGGGACTTCTACGTGAGATATGTATGTAGTTTATGCTTTCCGTGCCTATCAGCTTGGGACAATGGTGCCAATGTAGCCTAATCCCACGATAGAAAACGTTATTGTTTGGAGGAACATGTAAACAAAGTAGTTGTTTTTCCCATAAAGATAATCATAGCATCCGCAGAAGAAGAGGAATGCTGCGAATCCCAGCTCTGTAACATGTATTCTGGAAAAGACAATAGAAAAAAAAGTGTTGTTAATAAGTTGCACTAATCTTAAACCAGCTAATCATCACAGAGCAAGCTGAGGAAGCCACCATTTCATCTTCCGGAATGAGCACATCTAAAATATTGCCAAATCAAACCTAGATTCTAGAACATATGATTTTAGTTTGATATGGTACACGGACAGCCTCTTTGCTTACATTTCTTAAACACAATTGGATGCACATTAGTGACTGCATGGCAAGTAAAAAAGATAGGAAAGCATACAACAAAGTATTGTCACCTGTCTCCTATATTAAAGTTGAATTTCTTTGCTGGTTTGTTGTTTTTGTTCTTCAGAGCATCTCCTAATTTTTCAGTCACAACCCATTCATTAGCCCTCTTTGCCTCGAATAAACCAATGAAGGTTGCCTTGGTACGGTGGAAAGACATCACATTTTCAAACAGAATCCAGTAAAACAGTAAATGGATTGACCTGCAAGTTCCGGTTCAACATACTAAGAAGAATGACAAAGAAAAGAAACAGAAAAGGGCTTTTCATATATGACAAAAGAACAATTTTCAAAACCTTGGGGTTCCTACTGAATTGAGAGTGGTGATGATGCAAGGAATATAAATGGCTCCCCATTTCGGAACATCAATTTCAGGAACCATAATGGTCAATGGAAGGACAACACAGAAAAAGAAAAATGTGACCATATGAGCTATGATCTTTCGTACAAAGAAGAAGCTGTAAATCACATAAACCTTTTTCCAGAAGTTAACTTTCTGCAACATTTGATAAAATTAAAAGATATATAAATAATACTTTCTTGATTCCAGAAATCACAATCGTAACACAAGAGTTATAGGTGCATACCTTGTTTCTCACAATTTCCATCACCATTTTTCTGAACAAATTAGCAGGACCACAAGACCATCTGTGTTGCTGATACCGGAAGGCCTTAAAAGTACTAGGAAGTTCACTTTTTACCTATTATAAGTTTAGCGCACAAAATTATAGCTAAATAAATAGCTACATTACAAAAACAAAAATCAACTTCCAATCAGTTCTAAAATGTAACATATTATCTAAATAGAACAGATCTTTAAGTGGCTATAAGTATATTATACTATGCATGATAAAATTGAACAGTGAAAAGTACCTGAAGATCACCGAGGTAAACAAATTTCCAGCCCTTGAGACTAGCTCGAACAGCAAGATCCATATCTTCGACTGTTGTTCGATCTTTCCATCCACCAGCTTCATTGATAGCAGCAATTCTCCATATGCCACCTGTCCCTACACGATGGACCAACCACAATGATTTCTAGGCGGTCATTATATTTCACAGAAGAATATACTTTCCAGAAAAATACATAAATAAGACATTCATAAACCTAAATGTTGCATTATTAGATGGTCCCTGTGTATTATTTTTCTGTAGAAAAGCTATGTTGTAGAGTAGAAGCTCAATTTTTTGATAACTGAGTTGAAAACAACATTGAGTTCAATCTCAACCAGAACGGGCTCAACAGTAATTTAGATTAGCCTTAGCTGCCCCATATAGTTTAGGAGCCTATACTTATAATTACGTTATTATGTACTCCTTCTATTCAAAATATTTGCTTCTTGATTTTTTGGCACACACTTTAAGATGTTTTGAACTCATAGTTAGAAGTGTTATTTTTTTAAAAAAAANCTACTCCTTCTGTTTCTTGACTTTTTGGCACACACTTTAAGATGCTTTGATCGCATATTTAGAAGTGTTATTTTTTTAAAAAAAAATTGTGAATAAAAGTATTTATTTAATATTATTATTCACAAAAAGAATTTTTAAAAAATAACATTTCTAATTATGCGGTCAAACCACCTTAAAGTGTGTGCCAAAAAGCCAAGAAGCACATATTTTGAAATAGAGGGAGTATATTGCAATCATCATATAAACTTGGAATACCGACAATGTTATATTCATACAATTGGCTTTTATCAATGGTACACCAACTTTTTTGGCTTCCAAGTGGTACCTTTAATTACTGACTTCTTCACTCCTGTACCTTTCTGTTAACAGACGTCAGTAAAACATTTAATCTAGGTACTCCCTCCGTCTCTTATTACTTTTCCTGTTAATCATGTACGCGTTTGCCAACACACACTTTTTGATCGTTAATATCTTTAATTTCGTATTAGTATTAAATATAAAATTTTACTGTATTAAAGTACTCACAAATATGAATCAAACAAAACCACTCATGACTATATTTTATCTTATAAATTATGTGTAAATTAGTAGTCAATCGCTTACAATGAACAGTACAAAAAGTCAAAACAGGAAAAGCATTCTGAGACGGAGGGAGTATTAAATTTGGGCCAGACAGTCTGATTTCAATAGTGTCATTGTTCAATCAAATGTCTACTTGTGCAAGATATAGAACTTCCAAGAAGTTGAGACTAAGGAAATGGGGACAATCTGTGAGGCAGATGCTATGTCAATTGAGTCTTAAATTTCAGAAAAACAGAGAAGATACTCAATTAAGCTGTTAAAAGTAGGTACCATTAAAACCAAAGAAGGCATGAGTAGCAGATCCCACTTCTTGCTCCACTGTAAAATGGTAATCTAGTGACATCTCTTGCATTCTTGTCATCAAGCATTCATTAGAATTCACTGCAAGAGTAAAGAATAAGACAATTAGCCTTTTCCATTAATCTAATAACAGCAACACAATAGTAAGTCCTTATTTAGCTAACTTTCCGCGCTTATTATGGATAAAAATCATTCCAAAATTTTCTCATTCCGCAGTTATATGAGCGAAAAAGTTATCATATGTGCCCCAACTCCCAAGTAATTCTGGAAAAGCGTTAAAGAAAGGTCCATGCAGGCATGGACAAAACAAATGATATGAACATTAAGTTTAATGTAGACCCAAGTGTCGGTGGTTGAAGTAAAGCCAGTGAAGTTCCCATTCATACAATCATACACCACGTTTAATGTCTCCAAATAGCTGCAATGCTAAAAGACACTTTTCATGCCGATTAATCCGGACGAACCATATTTCCAGTAAGATCCTTCACACCAACTTGGATATAACTTGTGTCATTAATACTATTATACCAAAGTCAATAAATTTTATAACAGTAATCTGATGGGGTTGATATATTATTATATTTAATTACTCAATCAATATTTAAATTCAGTGTAAAATTGTAGTATGAATTTATTATGACAAAACAAGTAGCATTAGGTGTGTGGACCACTATATATATCTAGTTGCATTTTAACTAACTAAAAAATTCAATCAAATTCTTTTCAAGTACCAACTATGATACAATACTACACCACCGACACTCTTGAGATTTGCAAAATAATCACAAAAAGGTAGAAATGTGTAAGTTACACAATTGTAAAAGTTCAGATTCTGGGCAGTGTTGGTTTGCAGATTATACCGGCTTTGAGCCATTAATTTATAAATTATAACACATATTTGTACTATTTCTGATAAGTGTCGAATTATAGATAGAGTACACCAACTTACAAGTTGGGTCTTGTGTAATGTACTTACCAAATCTCCATCTGGCTTGAACAAGTGCAATTTTAGGATTGTGAATGAGGAATGGGATGGAGCGTCTGAGAAAATCAGGCTCTGGACGAAAATCTGCATCGAAAATCGCGACGTATTCGCATTCTTTAACATAATCACGTTTTAATCCTTCTTTAAGGGCACCAGCTTTGTAGCCTCCTCTGGTTTCTCTGATTTGGTAGGTTATGTTTAAGCCTTTAGCTGCCCACCTTTTGCATTCTTTCTCCACCATTTCCTACAACATTAGCTATAATTTTTAGCAAAAAAATCACTAATGGAACTTAAAATCAACTTAAAACATAATTNGCTTTAATTTTTAGCGAAAAAATCACTAATGCAACTTAAAAAATCAACTTAAAACATAATTATGAAGGACATAATGATGTTGATATGAACTTCATTACAAGCTGCTAAAGAGAGTAAAAAGAAAGCGAGTTGCATTAGGAACTGTTTGGCTTGTGATACCTTGATAACAGGGTCAGTTGAATCATCAAGAACTTGTATAACAAGACGATCAGCTGGCCATGAGAGGTTACAAGCAGCACCAATAGAGATTTTGTAAACCTGTTCAACACAAACATATCAACTATACAAACAACCAAACAAAGCCTTATTGTTCCTCAAATTTCACAACTCCAAGAACCAAGAAAGATCAATAATCCCTTGAATTAATAACATAAAACCCATGTTCCAAAAATCAAGAAAAGTGTGAAAAAGTGAGTAAAAAACTAAAAACTAACCTCCCTTTCATTAAACATAGGGATTTGTATAAGCACCAATGGAAAAGCAGAGCTCCCAGCTTCTAAATCATCTTTCATTGCTTCCCAATTGTATCTTTTCTCAGGCTTTTTCCAAAAGAGTTTCACCAATATAATCACTATTCCCATGTATAATCTCTCAGCAAACAACATGAGTTCCATAGCTAAACATATAAACACAGCAAGTTTCAACAATGGTACAATCAATGGGGTCTTAATAAGCTCCCAAAGTAAGCCAATTTGAGTTGTTATATCCACTGTTGTTCCCTGGAAAGTCTCTGGAATAAAACTCTGAGCTGAAACTTCAGTCATTTTTGCTATAAAAACAGAGGAAAAAACAGGGGAGCTATATAAAGTACAAACTAGACTTTTAAGGCTATCAATACACTAAAAATCTTTTGTATAGTATAGATTTGGCAGTGAAGCTATATAGTAATGTGGGTGAGATTTGAGTAATGCATTTTCAACTTTTCTCAAATGGGCTACTTTGTATCTCTCTGTTTACTCCCAAGAACAGAGTAGTGTTGGTGTACTGTCTAGAGACAGAGAAAACAGAGAGTAAAGATAGTGAGTAATGAAGAGAGACAAGTCATGACTTTTATAGTCTTTTTATTTCACTGTTAGAATTCTGAGTTTCTCTTGTTTGGTTTACGCACTCCAGTATTTTTATCCACACTTGTTTCCGTGAAGAGGTTTATGGTTTTTCTGCCAAACAAAGTTATGTTAATTACTCTTTCAGTCCTCTTTTAGACGTTCCTTTTAGAAAAAAATTGTCTATAATTATTTGTCTTTCCCTCTTTTCAAAATAATTTTATAAAAAAAATTCTAAATAATACTCTATATTATTATTTTCAATATTTGACTATTTCAAACATACAAACAATTCAATTAATTTAATGCAATTATAAGGGGTAATTATAATTAATATTTTCTTAAAATGCGTGTTTTTCTCATAAGGACATGAAAATGGGGACGGGCGAGTACAATTTAATTGTTTTTCGGGAAATTATTTGGAATGACCAGTCTCTAACAAGCCATTATCATATTCATTATTTCGGAATTTTTTTATCATTAATTATTAATAGATGATTTTCTATGTGAATTAAGTAATCACGTCACTCATGAGCGATTAAAACAATTTTTTTAAAATTTTCTCTTCACAACTATAAAAAAGTGTAAAATGATAATCTGATAAAAATCGATATCAGGCTGTTTATAATGTAGTTTTCATATTTTTATTGTTTTGATTTTTGCACTTATCTTCGGAAATTTGATAATATTATTGATCATTAAAAATGAAGATTTATTTTTAAATTATATATAGATTGAAGATAAGTGCAGTACAATCATCAACGTAATACATTGCAACGGATATAAAATTTGTATTACATCAGTTGGTTTATTTCATCGCAATGTAATATTAAGATTTGGTTATAACCCAAAATTTGGGACGACAAAAAGTAAATTCTTAGGCAATCCAATCCAAGTACAAGTGATAATTAATTATTATATAAACAAAGTATTACCTGCCTTGTAATTTTTATATGTATATGTTCGAGAAATAAGTTAAATGTAACGGTTGCCAAGTTTTCATTTATTTGACTTGTAGTTCTGATTATTTAGTTAGTTTCACTCGATATGATATTAAAATTACCTGTATTTAAGAAATTTGTTTAAGTTAGACTCCGTTTGAGAGTGCTGTTGAAAATTGATGTACGTTGAGAAAAAATGCTAGTGAAAAAAGTGTTGTCAGGAAAATCAGATAATTGTTTGGTAATTTTTTTAATTTATGCCTATTTTGAGATATAATATATAAAAATAATATTTTTAAGATGATTTGATGATGAAACTAATAACTACTTCCTACAAAAACTAAAAGCAGTTTTTTCTAAAAGTATGATGACATATTTTTACTAACAGTAGTTTTTAAAATTTATAAAACGTCTTTCTGCCAACTTTTTAACAAAAAACTACTATAGCTATCTGGAACAACAATACCAAACGGACCATAAACTCTCGAATTTTAATATTTTCGATGGTACATTAGTAGATACTCCTATAAAACTATAAAAGTAAGCAAATATCAATAAATTTATATGCATTGAAACGTCGGTAACGCAAAAGTAGCGAAAATTTTGGGAAGATTCATGTGAGATGGGCCATGGCTTAGCAGCAAAACAAGAAAAAGGAGGGTATCAAGTGGCCAATCACAGAGAAGCAGCTAGAAATGTAGATGAAAAAAGTACGAATATAATTGTCTTTTATGTGGGTGTTTGGGGTTCCATAAACTTAAAATAAGTAGCTTATTTTTTATTTTTTTTACATATTTTCATATTTTTTTTAAAGATAAATATTTGTTTTAGAATTTTAAAACCAAATATGAACTTACTTTTTTCTGNAGATACTCCTATAAAACTATAAAAGTAAGCAAATATCAATAAATTTATATGCATTGAAACGTCGGTAACGCAAAAGTAGCGAAAATTTTGGGAAGATTCATGTGAGATGGGCCATGGCTTAGCAGCAAAACAAGAAAAAGGAGGGTATCAAGTGGCCAATCACAGAGAAGCAGCTAGAAATGTAGATGAAAAAAGTACGAATATAATTGTCTTTTATGTGGGTGTTTGGGGTTCCATAAACTTAAAATAAGTAGCTTATTTTTTATTTTTTTTACATATTTTCATATTTTTTTTAAAGATAAATATTTGTTTTAGAATTTTAAAATCAAATATGAACTTACTTTTTTCTGGAAATAAGAGCTTATTTCTGGAAAGTACATACATCCCTATTTTTTTCCGGAAATAATCCCTTATTTCCATAAGGTCTGTTTTGCCAAACAGGCCCTATATAAACTTCCATATTCAATCAATCTACGAATCGTCTGATCTGTTTAATACATAATTCATA
>QRFB01008685.1:0-18146 GCA_008931105.1 Oenanthe javanica
TTCGGTTTTTGCCGGTTTCGGTTCGGTTTCGGTTTCAATTCGGTTTTTTGCTCACCCCTACGTATGTATGTATGTATAATGCATTCCCTCTAAATCTGATTTATGAATGCCTGAAAATTCAAAAAAGGAAAAGCTAATCCCACTGGAAAATATTAAAATTCAAATATTATTCAAACAGTGCTTTCCCATTCAACAAGCTCCTTAATTTAAAGCTATTTTCAACTGCACTCGCCTACTTGGCCTTGCTTTAGTATTAGCTACTGAGCATAAATCTACGAGGGGCATTTTTATATATTAGTTGTGGAATTAGGATCCATAATGAATTGAAATTCATATATTTTAGAATGAAACTGTTAATGCTAATATTTTAAAATCAGTTACAATTCAATATCAAATTTATATTCATTTTTAAAGTGAAGTGTGATTTAAATTTTTTTTTTAAAAATCCTAATTTTTTCGACGGACTCATGGACTAACAAGTAACAACTGTACAAAGTCAAGACCAAATTTGCAAATGTCATTGGTGTTAACCAATACTAACAACCTAAAATTATTTGATATTTGACTTTTGATTTCTATTTTCAAAGTATTTTGTGTTTTATTATTTCAAATATATTAAATTTTCTTGAATATTCAAACTGTATGGCATCTAAGTCACACTTTTTAGATGATATATAAAAATTGAGACATTCCAACATTTTTTTCTATTAATAAAAAATATAAATAATCATATTTGATTGTTATATTTGTTGAATCAATAAACTCTTTATGTATAATTTTATATTATTATAATTATAGAACTCCCTTTAGTTAAAATTTTACATTATCATTATAATTTTAATTTTTTTTGACAAAAACTATTTTAAACTATTATTTTACCTATTATCATTGAAGATACTTTAACCCACCTATAAAATTATAAGTACTTTGATTTATTAATTCTCTCTATAAATCGAGAAGTAAATATAAATAAATGAAACAGAGTAGAGTCAAATGCCCGAACAACAACACATGACTCTGCACTCGAACCCTGTGTCTCTGGTCTACCCTTCCATTTTTTTTAATTAGCATCACCTTCCTCAATTTGTATTATTTTTTAATTAATTTTTGAAACAATTCAAAATAGAAAATAAAGAAATAATAATTTGAAATTGCATTGATTAACACTGCCAACTTTTCTCAACGATTAGCAAGTTTCCTAGTTGCCCTCCTCCATATATAGCGCCTTAACTTCCTCTCAGTTTCCCAACTCCCTTGTCTTTCCATCTCTACACACACACACACACAGAGAGAGTAAGAGGGTTCACTCTGTTCTGGGCTGGTTTATTACAAGTTTTAGCTGATAAACCCAAACCAACATTGCCACCTTGTATATGTCATACTTATATTTCTTGACTTCAAACCAAAAACATGGACAAGTTTGTGAGGATGTGGTTGATGGTCTCATTGTTATTACTTGTTCCTTCAGCCATGGGAGGACATAACTATGGAGATGCTTTGAGCAAGAGCATTCTTTTCTTTGAAGCTCAAAGATCTGGCTACTTACCTAGTAACCAAAGAATCAAATGGAGGGGTCATTCTGGTCTTAATGATGGCAAAACTGTTGGTGTAAGTTCCTCGTTTTTTTTTTTGTAAAAAAAATACAGTATATATAAAGTAAAGATCGATGTTATATTGCAGGTGAATCTCGTGGGAGGGTATTATGATGCAGGGGACAATGTGAAGTTTGGATTGCCAATGGCATTTACAGTAACAATGATGTCATGGAGTGTATTGGAGTATGGTAAACAAATAGCTTCTAGTGGTGAGCTTGGTCATGCCATGGATGCTATTAAGTGGGGTACTGACTATCTCATCAAAGCTCATCCTGAACCTCATGTTTTCTATGGAGAGGTACTAATACTCTACCAATCACGTTTGGATCATGAGATTTCAACCCAGTTAACGGGAATGAGAATGAGATTACCAAGTAACATTTTTGAAGAAAAAATCATTTCCAAGCACATTTTAATTTATCGAATCATGTAATTTTACAAATTTTTGACTATGAATTCGACTAAATTTTGATTACCAAGTGATGTTAGGCATTTCCCTCCGCAACTAACCACTTTAAATGTCGTTAAATATATGACATCCTTCTGTCAGTATATATTTTACCATGTCATTTTTGTTTGCTTCTAATATATATTATTGCAATATAAACTAACTTAGCAAAAATGTAAGTAGGTGGGAGATGGTAACACTGATCACTACTGCTGGCAAAGACCAGAAGACATGACAACATCTAGGCAAGCTTACAGGATTGACCCGAGTAATCCCGGTTCAGACCTTGCCGGAGAGACTGCAGCTGCTATGGCTGCTGCCTCTATGGTCTTTCGCCGCTACAACCCTTCCTATGCCAACACACTCCTTTCTCATGCATACCAGGTTATTATTCCCTCAACTTCTTTTTCATATTTTTCTACACAAATTTAGTGATACACGGGGGAGTTAAAATGGCTACTTGTGTAGGATAAAAATGATTCTTGATATTCTTGTTGTGCATGTTAGCAAATTAATGGTATGGTGCGTGTTGTGGTAGAAAGGGGTGATAATAAAGGATGAGATATTTCATATTTGATATTTGTTGTTTTGGTACCAAGTAGAATAGTTTATGATGGGCCTTGGAGATCTAGAGTAGATTAATCAGATCTCAACCATCAAGTTTGATGGGTCCATAAACCACGGATATGGGGTTATTGTGTGTCACTCTGTTGAGTTGAGTGTCGGTAGTCACATGGCACTCCACATTCAACTCACCAGTTAATTGAACTGTATGCGGAGTTTAAACTTGTGAGTACGTCTGGCTATATACTTTACACTTATAAATTTAACTAATTTAAATATATTCATTAATGTTTCTCTCGAGAATAATATATATTTGAGATGCGTACCTACGTAATACGTTACTCTTATGAGAGAAGTTGTTTGCGGAAAAACATTGTGACAACTGATGCTAGTATGATACTAAATTATATTTGTTTGGTTTTCAGCTGTTCGACTTTGCAGACAAATACAGGGGGAAATATGATAGTAGTATTACAGTGGCCCAGAAGTACTACCGTTCTGTCAGTGGATATGCTGTAAGTTGTTATGTAATATCTGATGTTCTGTAATATGTTATGTTATATTAGACATTGTTTAACTTGGTTAATAATTGTTTGATTAGGATGAATTATTGTGGGGAGCTGCATGGTTGTACAAGGCAACAAACAATGAATACTACTTGAACTACCTTGGGAACAATGGCGATGCCCTTGGTGGGACTGGTTGGGCCATGACTGAATTCGGATGGGATGTTAAATATGCTGGGGTCCAAACTCTTGTTGCTAAGGTACTAATGATCTATCTATGTTTAAGTGTGCGTGCATTTCTGCGATGTTTTTAAACTTTTAGTAGGTTAACTGCTTTGACTAGGAAGGGATCAAGTTATTGACCCCGCCTGTCTTTCAGAGAAAAGATTATGCAATTGATATTTCCTTAATGAAGTTTAGGTACCCAAGTAGGGATTTTAGTATCACTCCCTCAAAACTTACAGCAATGTGAAAGAATTGTCAGCAAAATCCCAGCAAGCTTTCTTTTTGACCGAAATTATAATTTAAAACTAATCACACCAAATGTTATTGAAATTATAGTTCAATTTTTCTTTTTTTGCTAAGTTGAAGTTTAAATTGTTGTATAATTTTAGTTTTTATAAAGTTTGATAAGAGACAGAACTAGCCCGTAATGTCCCCTGTGATTAAGGATACTTTTTAATTACTATTGCTGTCTTTCTTTGTTACGTTATGTAATTGATTTCTTATTTACAGTTTTTGATGGGAGGAAAAGCTGGACATCATGCATCAGTTTTTGGCAAGTACCAAGAAAAGGCAGAGTATTTTATGTGTTCATGTCTTGGAAAGGGCAGCCGCAATGTTCAGAAGACTCCAGGAGGCCTAATTTTCCGACAGAGATGGAACAACTTACAGTTTGTTACAAGTGCTTCCTTCCTCATGACTGTCTACTCCGATTATCTGACTTCTGCTAGGAAAACCCTTAGGTGTCCTTCTGGAAACGTCCAACCATCTGAACTTCTTTCATTTGCCCGATCTCAGGTAACCTCAAATGCAAAGCTAATAAAACAAATCTCGTTTCTGGCTATTCAATTTCTCTAATTTACTAATTATGTATATCAGGTGGATTATATTCTTGGAGACAACCCGAGAGCCACAAGTTACATGGTTGGTTATGGAAACAACTATCCCCAACAAGTTCATCATCGTGGTTCCTCAATTGTTTCGATCAAGGTTAACCCTTCATTTGTAACTTGCCGAGGAGGCTATGCCACATGGTTCAGTAGGAAGGCAAGCGATCCAAATCTTCTTGTTGGTGCCATTGTTGGAGGACCTGATGCGTATGACAATTTTGCTGATGAAAGAGACAACTATGAACAAACTGAGCCAGCTACATACAACAATGCTCCTCTTCTCGGACTATTGGCTAGGCTACATGCAGGGCATAGTGGATATAACCAGTTGCTTCCAGGTANTATTACCAGTTGCTTCCAGGTAAAAATTTCTTTTTACATCACTAAAGTCCTTTCAGCGGCATGAACGATAAGCCCCTCCAAGGAACTCTTAATTCAGTAAAATTTCTTCGTGCAGTAAATCTTCCATCTCCGAAACCTATTGCTGTCAGACCTCAGCCAACTCCAACACCTTTTCATCCAAAGCCAACTCCAAAACCCAGAGTATCACCATCCCCAGGTAATTTTCAAGCTTCTTCTCAGATTGTTTCTTTTACTTGTTGATTCAAGGAAATATGGTTTACTGAACTGACATAATTGGTTTTGGCTATCTTGCAGGTTCCTCTTCCAAACAAATTGATGTTGTGCAAAAGATGACAGCTTCATGGGTTTCTGGAGGGAAAACTTACTACAGATACTCCACAGTAGTTACTAACAAATCTGGAAAGACGCTAAGAAACCTCAGGATTTCTGTATCAAAACTATATGGTCCTTTATGGGGTCTTGCAAAGTATGGCAATTCTTATGTGTTTCCTGCATGGATCAAGTCTTTGGCTCCAGGTAAAAGCATTGAATTTGTGTATATCCATTCTGCCTCTCCAGCATCTGTCTCTGTTTCAAGCTACACTCTGGCTTAAATGAGAGAGAGATTACATGATACAACAAAGAAAGGTTCATAGTATTTACCGGAGTGCAGACATTTTTAATGTACAAAATGCAGTCCTGGAAGATACTTCCTTTTCTCGTGCACCTCGGGTAGATTTAAGATGAACTCGGGTTGTTTAAAAAAAAGATGAACCCGGGTTGTTTAAAAAAAAGATGAACTCAGGTCAATTACGATTGAAGATTGGACGGAGGAAGGAGTGAAGAGAGGATCAAAAAATGTGGGCTCATCCTCTTTCTCATCCAATGGCATACATGTTTTTATATTTATATTATATTTGAAACAATGTAGGAGTAGAGAAGTAAATTGAACTTGTCAACAGAGTGCCAAGGTTTCTTTTCATGTAATGGCTGCTTCTATTATTCTGTTTCGCGCTTGGTATACATCATGCAGGTCAGCATGTACATTACCACTTGCGACTCTTGAAAATTATAGAGTACCTCAATTTTATTCATGCATTTTCTTTTTTGCAGTTTCTAAATTAAAAAATTTAGTGAATCAATTCATTATCAAGCAAAAATATAACATACAATTTGTATTTTTGTTTAAATACTGGGCATATATAAGCAAAAGATCTGTACAGTCTGCAGGTAATAAAGTGATGTTGACATTGTGCTCCCGGGCACCGAACATTACTTCTTGTACATGCTGTCAACAATATTCTGCAATGATAGAACCCGTCTCAGTACTAGTTACAGGAAATCGTCCATAAGAATCATTGAGAGAACAAAATTCTAGCAATATATATTCTTTCACTGTGTTAAATTTAAACACAACGACTGACTATCCTCAGCAGTACCAAGAACATGCAAATATATCATATAAAATTCGTATGCAATACTTGGCATAGTATATACATACTATAATATCCGCAAACATGTCTCCAGTCTAGATACTTGACATATTATGTACATCACTATGATTTCGACAAATATGTCTCATGTTATTTTCATGGTTTCTGCCTACAAGGATTATCTGATGTAAGTATGTCAAAAGCAAGATTGGCTTTGGTTTGTATCATTTTATGGAATGTAAGAGTGAGATGGTTGGCTTGTATCATTCTATGAAAAAATAGTGAAGGAACTAAATAATTAAATTCTTCGAGAGTTGAACAAGAATTCTTATGAAAGTGCCACTTAGTCCAGTAGCATTGAACAAAAACCCTGTCCAAGTAAGATGTTATTGTGTACAGCACATGCCAACAGACTAATGTCTAAGCAACAATTATACAAATTTGTAAACAGGCCATTATTCTTCCACTATGTTTACTTGGACCACCAGTTGGACAATAAATGAAAAATCGTCTGTAATTCTTCATTGCTGCTTCTAATGATAAACGTATAACCCAAGCCCACAACTTGATACAATACCAGACCCAATAACCCAAGCCCACAACTTGATACAACATCAGACCCAACAACCCACCACAACTCAGTCCAAAAGAACTAGCAACTTTGGTATACATTATTTTTGACTTGTCCTTATAAAGACCTCAAACACATTCTAGTCGATATGAGATATTACAAACACCCCATCTTATTGGGTCTCGTCGAGCCCACAAACAAATACTGAACTCACGCAGTGTTTAAGCACTTCCGACCGGGAATGGCTCAGATAACCGGTCCAAAAAAACTAGCAACTTTGGTATACATTAGTTATTGACTTGTCCTTATAAAGACCTCAAACACATTAATTCTAATCGATGTGGGATGTTACAAAACGAGCATATGTTTATAATTTCACGGAAATGAAAATAAAGCTACCTGATAGTATTTCAGCATCTGCGGCCTTTTCTTCTTAAATGTAGGAGTGATCAGGTCCCGATCCATGTCAAATGGGACAGGGTCAAGGTGAACAGCCCTAATGATTTCAAATCCTTTCAACTGCCAAGAGAATTGATTGAAAAATGATGAATAACCAAGTTCCTCTCTATGATTTTTCAACATAATAAACGATTGGATGGTAGAAATAACAACAATCGGTGAAGTGCTCGAGAATATATGGCGAACCTTTTTCTCTTTTCCGATCTTTGAAAGCTCTCCAAGTATGTATTCTTTCACTTTCTCATTTTGACATAGGGAATGAAAATCCCCGGACAGACTATTTTCATTAGACCAATGCTCAATTGCTTGCATATTCGGGTTCACCACAGCAACAAGGAAAGACTCGAAGCTATTCCCATATACCCATATCTGAATCAAGATGAAAATTATAATCTCAATGTCAAGGACAATTTAATATGTAATTTGAGTAGATATCTTTGCTTCATAACTATATACTTGTATACAAGAGGTACTTCAATATAAATGATGCAAACAATACATATACCTTTACATTATTCTACAAAGTAATATCTGAATCAACTTATGGCAGACAGGGGAAGGAAATAAGAGTAAAGCACGAGTCCCCAAGGATGCAGCTGTAAGAAACTGAAGTTCTAGGCAGCTGAAGAATTATTAAATTCCGTTTAATATAAAAGAGTGATACAAGTACACTAGAATATTCTTCGCTAGATCCTAATAGGGCAGTTAAGAGGCTAAACCTCTATCTTAATAGTTCTTTACTTTCTCTGGAAAATTCAGGAGAACATGCAGAAATCGACAATCCAGAAGGATAGATTTTGTAAATTTTAGAGTTTCAATCTTTCAAAGCTTTTGATAATAACAGTCCAGTCAGGACATATTTTTTTGTGACTGCACAACTGAAATAAGCATATATCCTAGAGTGTTGATCCTAACAAGTGATTGTTACTAACCATCTATCAGTGGGTGTTGGTCCTGACAAGCGATTGTTACTAATCATCTACCCGTGTTTTTCTATTGTTACCAACCATCTGTCCGCACTTTTTTATAGCGGATAGGTAAAAACCCTCGAATGCTTCTCCTAAACGCAGATCGAGTGACGTGGCCCCTGCATTCACATAAAAAACCCTAGTTCTAATCATATCCGCTATAAAAAAAATGACAGATAGATGGTTACATCAATTGCTTGCCGGGGGCCGGGACCCTTTCCTAAATTGCCATTGTTATATACAATGATGACAATTATAAAAGTAAACTGTATAGATATAAATAAGATATCAAGGAGAAAAAAGTTCACTAAACAATACTTAAAGTTTGTCAATGGTAATTATGTGCCTCTTGTAATGAAATGAAGAGAGATTATTAGAGTAATAATGCACATACCGAGTCAATGGCAGCAACAAGACCATATATATTCTCCAAATTCTCTACTGCCACATATTCTCCTTGTGAAAGCTTGAATATGTTTTTTTTGCGGTCAACTATTTTCATAGCTCCATTTGGTTGCCACTCACCAATATCCCCTGTACCAGAAAATCGCCAGGTTGTGCATTTATGGGAATATGAATGCATTACTCTAGAGATCCCAGTATTAAGTTTCGAAAAAAAATATATCACACCTGTATGGAACCACCCATCAACCAAGACCTCTTTTGTTAGGTCTTCACGTTTATAATATCCTGAAAACAAGGTCTCCCCTCGTATGCATATTTCTCCACGTGGAGTGTCTGAAAGGGCATCATAACCCATTTCAGGCACAGATTCTAGCCGTGCATCCACATTAGGTACTGGAGGGCCCACTGTACCCAGCATAGTCTGCTCATTTGGTATTGACACAAATGACCCCGCACAAGTTTCTGTGAGGCCTGCAGCACATTTAGAGAAGAGCAGGAGTTGATCACGAATTAGTAATAAGGATACACGTTCCTAATTTTCTTTTTCAATTTAGTACAAGATAAAAATATACACTTGTAAATGCTAGAAAAAAATAAAGATAAGAAATAATATCTTCTAAAATATTGTTCAACATTAATTACGACTTAAAATTTTCTTGTGAATCACCAAACAAAACCACAAATTCAATTTAATATCTGCACACACATATCACCAGGGAATAGGTAAAGACTCAGGCCACCACCCTCCTCAGTAGAAGAGGAAAATTATATAAACAAGAGCACCACACAGTACCAATATATGTAAAAGTAGGAAGCAAAACATTTTATGAAAATAGTTTCTGTATATGATGGCAGCTCCAAGTTTGGTTTAAAATTATGACCTATGAGGGAGGTGATACACTTAATTCCCACACTCTGTAGCGAGAACATACAAGCTAACAGAATGATAAACTAAAGAGTTTAATGAAATCATACCAATTACAAGAAAAAACTCTTCACTTTTCAGATATACTTGAACAGCATGCAGTAGACAGCATATAGATAAACCGCTACATAGAGAATAATCATCCCCAGAATATTGCGAGGATTAGGACTTCATACAAAACTACTAGAATACTTAAAATTGTTCCCTCACCTCCATAACAAGGCAAATTTAGCAAATATACAATGTCTTACACAGGTTATGACATGTCTTCTGACATTTTAAGAAAAGAGAGAAAGGGGTTCTTAGAATAAAAGTTTGGTTTAAAATTATGACCTATGAGGGAGGTGATACACTTAATTACCACAATGTTATTCACAAGCAAAAGATAATTCTAACTATCTAAAATTGTACTACTTAAATGATTTGACTGTGTAATGATTAGCAGGCCTGTGTCAGAAATATTTATACTTAAAATCAAATTTCATTAACGTAACCCTCTAATCAGTAAAAAAGCGATTCTTAATTCCTTAGCAGGCCATACTTAGTTACTAACAAAACGTTTCTACATGGGAACTTGGCCCCATATATAATTTTTTACAATCAGAATACGATGATGAAAAAGTGTGTATTACAAAGCTGCTCTAAAGAAAATAAATTATAAATCAAACATAAATCAGGCTTTCAGCTGAGACCAACTTGTGAGTGATAGCGCCAGGCCTTCTGACTGCAAAACTGTCTCAATTTGACCAGAGTACATAAATATTGAAATTCTATAAAGAGAAACACTATAAGGAAGACAAGAATGAAGAAAACTTAACGATCGGGAACATCATATACCATATCCTTGAAGAACATGACAGCATGTCACCACTTTCAGATAAGATTCTACATGATTTGCAAGAGGTGCTGCCCCAGATAAAATGAGCCTTACTCTACCTCCCAAGCCTTTCTTCACCTGAGAGAAGAAATTAATGAGACATAATTCAGATATGATAATTAAAACAAAAGATAATGAAGTTTCTCTACCTTATCAAATACAAATTTATCAAAAAGGGGAGCCGCTTCTTCATGTTTATGCCCATTATTCATGCCAAATGATTTGCTGCAGAGTTTTTGATAATTAAATGTTATTACATTATAAAATCATAAAAAAGTGTGCAACAGTTCCTGGTGTAACATTAAATTCAATAACAGCAATTAGGTCTACATTCTGACTGAAAATTGGAGGGGTGTAGCTTGACTCAACGAAATCATCAGTCATTCAGATAATCCTAAATTAATTACAACATGGAGTTGAACTTACTATGAGTATGCAATATTAAACAGCAAATTCTTCAAGAAACCACCTGAAGATATCTTCTGTGTCAAACCTACAATTGTAGATAGTAATTACCAACTGTTATCAAAACTATCAATACAAGTAATTAAATTCCTGAACCACTACATTGCACCAAACCAGATAACATTAGGAAGATTCTGGAAACACTGAAGTTAACCACCCCAAGTTCAAAAGTTAATGATTCAGCAGGTAGCGTTCACATGTTCTCTAAATGATAAGCAGAAATTGGACAACTGTAGCAGAATTTGACACTTTCAAATTTACTTTCCTTTAATGCACTTCATTTGGTTGTGGATCAGAATTAACTGCAGGGAATTCATTCCCAGCAAGTAATAAAGAAGAGGGCACTGAAGCAACTCTGCATCTATAATGTGGTACACAACTATGCATTCTCGCGACAAAAAATACAACCTGAAACTCAAAGGCATTATCACTAGACATAATATTATCATACCAGAATAGATTCTATCTAAAACTCGAGGAACAGCACACAATACAGTTGGCTTTAGCATTCCAATGTCTTCGACCAACAATTTGACATCCTGAAGATGTGAAAATGGCCAGTTTTACTAGAATGTCAAAACTCATACTTGTGGAAGATATAACAGGTAGCCATCTTACCCCACGCCAGAATCCTATTTGAGCCCCATGACTGATAAAGCACTCTTCTATTATCCGGTCGAATATATGTGCCAGTGGAAGATATGAAAGATATACATCATTTACTGTTAACTGCTCAATTTTCAGAGATGAACAAGTGAAGAACTGTGAGATTTGTTTTTAAAAAAAAGAGCTATATGAATTCACAAAATATAAGAGAAGGAAACCGAAAGCTTAACTGACTGTTAAAATGTTATCATTAAATAAAAAGAATGTAAGCATGTTAACAAAATAGATGGTGCAGAAATAAAAATTGTGGATACTTACAGGTTCCTTCACACCCTGTAGAAAGCGATTCACCGCAGCCACAAGAGTAACAATGCTGTTGTTCGAAATCAAGACACCCTTGGGATCACCTGTAGTTCCACTAGTGTACATTATTGTACATATGTCACTTTTCTTTTTCACTGGAAGCTCAAAGTGTTTAACATCTCCCTGCATATAAAGGTGAAGGCTAATGCATATATAAAATGGTAATTAGATACCTGATATCATAGATTCATATCAGAAACTTTGAATAACCTCCCAAAGATANCTCAAAGTGTTTAACATCTCCCTGCATATAAAGGTGAAGGCTAATGCATATATAAATATGGTAATTAGATACCTGATATCATAGATTCATATCAGAAACTTTGAATAACCTCCCAAAGATAGCAATTGAATAAATATAATTCCTCACTGGTATAGGCTAGTATAAATATCTGTTATTGTGTGGTTAAGACAATTTTACAGATTGCCAGTGTAGGTATATTGCCACATACGAAAAGAAATCTGTTTAGATTTGAACAGAAAGAAATCAGCTCATTGACTGACAACTTTTAAAAATTTGTCAAACTAATTTCTAACGTATAGCAAGACATATGCATCAGATAATACAAGAATTTGCATATGGAGACATATTAACATGACTTTGACACAGCAATCAACAATCCTTTCAACTTGAACTCGACAAAATTGTACAATACCAATTGTGATTAAAGTTCAACTTACCAACACTAAGAATTCATCCCAAGAATATATTGCCAACTCCAGCTTCGCAGCTTCTTCCTTTTGTTCAGAAGTAATTTTTCCAAAGCTTACAATTGCTGCAAAAGAAGCATAAGACGATAAAATTATGATTTTACAATTTACATGCAACAGGGATGGAAATCTTGAGTTATCTGCAACTTACTTTTTATGTACTCTGCTGTCTTAGGAAATGTTTTAAACACCTGAAAGGCAAGTCAGTGCGGAGTCGAGTAAATCCCAAAATGTATATAAGTTTTTCCTTTTTAGTATATTATTGCTAGCAATAGCATCAAACTATCATAACATAAGTCTTGTAAGTTGTAACACCAACAATCAGGAATTATTATTGTCATACGTGATCTTGTACAGTGTGTAAAACATGAAATCACTAAGAAATTGGTATCTAAAAGATTACAAGGTCCATCATAATTTAACAAAAACCTTGAAAGGAAATGTTTACCTCAGGAATCTTTTTTTCTTCAGCAAAAACAATTGAAACCTCAGCGTGGCAAATGACAAATTCCACAGCACTAGCACCTAGATCATGGTAACACATTGTCAAACTACATCAAACTAAGCTTAGCATAAAGCATTGTAGTAAGATACTGATTTAGCTCCGTTTAGGATAAAGCTACAATATTTAATTTTTTCCGAAAGAAAATTTTGCAACTTATAAGAAACGCAGATACTAAATTTATTTGGATAAAAAAAACCATAACCTTGAATTTAATTATAACACTTCTTTTGTACCTTTATCTAGGAACTTTATCATTTATTCACCAAAACACTTGTCAATTTTTTTTACACAACATTTTTCCCTTTTTCTAAACTTTACCCATAATAGCACTCAACAGCTGTTTCTGATTGCAAAACTATGCAGTCGGTGCAAATTTAAAGAGAGTGGACTTAATGGAACATTACTAGATAGTTATGTAATGAGAGGGTTTGTTTATTTGCTTGCTCGTGTTGAAAAATAACAACTGATCACTGCGAGTAAGTACATACCTAAGGTGTCATATAAAGGAACACAGTATAGCCCATGAGCATTACAAGCCTGCATGTGTTTGTTTGTTAGAAAGAATACAGAGCATATACTCTTTCACAATAAATTACTCATGTCAACGTATGAGAAAGAGAGGGCCACAAACTAAGTAGATACAATATATATAACAATCATCACTATCGATCAGTTGTAACAACATGCTGATTAAAACATACAAGGATGCATGGTAGTTAAGCAATGAGTGGACAGGAAGTAATAGAACAACTGTATGGTTGTTATAACTTTGAAGGGAACTAGCAATCCTAATATCTTAATTAGTTCCCATGCGAAAAGAATATAAACTACATCGTAAATAGGCTTAGAAAAGAAAAACTAACAACAGAAAAAAAGAAGCTGCTGTTTATACATATTTGTCTCAACCTATAATATAGAGATCCCTTGGGATATCTTGTCAATCATTGTATTACTCCCTTAGTTCTAACTTGTGTCGCGAACGGATTGCCACAAGTACATGAAACTTTTTCCAATGAAAATGTACCCATCTGATTTGTAATTAGTTTGAAGTCCACATCAGCAAGAAGTAACTGTGTTAGCTCTTAGAAGTTAGAATAACAATTCCATCCGATTGATATGTATTTCAGGAATTCATTTAGGTGTGGGGGAGAGAAAATGTTCATATAAGTGGAAATTTGGGAATATTCACTGATTCTTAGGGCATCTAAGTGTAGAACTTATTGGTAAAATGAACTAACAGAAAAACCATGCTGCATTGATATTAGCATAAATAAATAAAAGGTGTATATCAGTTGCGCTCTCTGGAAACTTTGGGTAGATAAATTACAACCCATTTAGGATCATGAAAAGCACAAAAGATAATGATTAATCTTTTTGAAATCATTGCTACGAATCTAATTTCAAAAGGATTACAACTGACAGCAATTGATAAATTTTGAATACAGAAGACAACACTTTAAGAGGCCTCATATTGCCTTCAGTGACTATATCCTTAACCAGGAGGTGCAATTAATTTCTCATCACACCTAGAGTGAACACAAAGACAATTGACTATACTTAAGAACCTAAAAAGTACTTGCATAGTATAGATAACTATCGAAGGTGCATTTTGATAGACAAATTTTAGCAAAAACTTGTTGAGAACCACCTCTGAAAATTAATTTAAATCAAAAGAAGAGAACTACTGAAATCATATTATATAAACTGAAAAAGGAGTGACGGCATATACTAAAGTTTTATGTGTTAAAGATCGGCTTTTTGAAGTATGCCATTTCATAATTAATTATCACAAATCAAAGCTGCCACAATAAATCAGCTTATAGGATGATAATATGCATATTGAGAAGGATATATAATGCAAATTACTCCAAAAAAGTTTTCTCAAAGGTGGACCAATACATATATATTGTCACAGTGTTCCATGACAAAATCAATCCTAAAGAAGAAATACCTCCATGCTAATAATCCACCCTTCGGAATTGGCACCATATATACCACATCTTCCACCCTGAAATCAGCAAAAACAAATATCTAATAATAATAAAGCCAGAAGTGATACCACTAGGTATTAAGAAGCACATATGGAACAACTGAGATGAATACAAAGAGGTGGTTCCAAAAGAAATCTTGCAAAAGAAAGAAACACTGAAAGATCGTACATATAATATCTGATGAAGACAATAGTGACGAAAAGAAAAGATATACCTAATGATTTTGTGCCGCACACTTGAAATTAAGCCACTTGTAAGTATAGAATATAAAACGGGAAAAAAAACAGTTCTCTGAAGGTAAAGCCCACTAACTTATTGTGCATTGAATTATGAAGAGGTACACATATATTCACTGATTTAAAAATACTTACTTGTTCAACACCACAATTGCGAATGGCATTCCCAACTTTGATCACAATGTCGAACACTTGTTTGTATGTAAGCCACACATAATCCCCATGCTTCACGTAAGCAACAAACATAACTTGAGTTTGACTGAAATTCATAGAATAATTTGAGGAGTAACTTTTTAACATCATATAGTTGTAAACACAAATATACCTTGCCATCCACAATCTCACGGTGACCAAGCATTGGATTATCGGGATGTGTTTCTACCGACATGCTGAACATTTAATAAATCCGATGATATCAGTACTACATGAGAGTTGATGGAAACGTGAAACATAATTATTACTATTAAAAACATATCTGGACTGCTAAACTAAAAACTTATTAGTATATTGATACATATTCAATCAATTAATTAATTAAAGTAGAATACACTTAGAATTGAGTTGAGTAAAAATAGAAAATCAAGTCGAAGATACATTTTGAATGCTGCAACGAAAACAAGTTATCATAGTGGATCACACACAACACAAATCTAGGCTAGGGGAGAGTAGAATAAGCTGCTGCTGCTGCTGCTAGTAAAATGGAGTTGAACAAGAAGAAATAGAAACTTTAAAGTAGTAAGTAAATATAAATATACAAGTCAATGACAATCAGTAGTTAGAATGAGTTGATGTACCGAAAAATGTCCCAACAGCTATCCATTCCGGGAATATGAGGTCCGACGCCGAAAGTGCTCCGGTAAACCGGTCCCATCGCCGGCTTGCCGTTGTCCGAAGGCTTGGCCGGCTCAACTTGAACTATATATCTCTTGCTATTCGCCATCGGATCTGTTGCGTATGGGTATCACTAACTAAAAATCAATCAATCTACTGTATGTAAATAGTACTGTAGGAGATAATTTATTACATTACATTAATATTTGAAACGAATTAAATAATTTTGATTTGAGCCATTAAATGCTTGCAAGTTGCCACATCTAAATCATTTATGCCCACAGTTGTATATTAATGCTACAGTTGAAGGGGTATGGTTCAAACTTCAAAATGAGGGAGGGTAATAACTAAACTAATAAATCATGTACCGTACTTTAAGTACCGGGTCCAAGAGGGAACATTGACATCGTTAAATGTCAACTGTGGACTTGCTAGACTATACTCCCCCTCTGTTTTTTAATGTTTGACGTTCTAGTGTAGAGTAATAGTTATTTTTTATTTGACATTCTACTCTCACAAAGCAAATTTATCCGTTTAATCTATTTTTTGGAAACCTAAACATTTGACCTAATTAAAGGTAAATATATCATCTAACTGCTCCTCTTAATTAATACAAGTACTACTATTACATCCAATTTAAAAACACTAGTACAATACTATTCACCTTCATATCAAACCTCTAAAACTAATGAATTCAAATGACCAATATCAAGAATATGAAGAAAAAATTCAAGCTCAAGAAACTGTGAAGATTGGAGTATCAACACAAAAAGAAGAAGAAATAGATTTAAATAAGGAGTATCATCAGAATGATGATAAGAAGAATTTTTTGGCAAAAGATCTCCATAAAGAGGTAATAGCAATGACAAAAATATATTTTCCTGTTGTGACAANATCTCCATAAAGAGGTAATAGCAATGACAAAAATATATTTTCCTGTTATGACAAAAAATTTGGAAGTTCCAGAAGGTGAAGAGATTCAAGAAGTTAAAAAAGAAACAAATTTGGTTGATAACGGAGGAGACAACAAAAAAGATGAAAATTATCTATTTGATCTAAATCAATCTCCAAAAGAGCGAGTACGTGGAAGAATATATTTTCTATATTATTGTTACAAAACAATCATGTATGCTTCATTTCAAAATAATTGATGATGATTTTATTTTAGTGTTGTGTTTATATTGGCCCATTTTAGTCTACTTGAAAACCTATTCTGCATGTTTAATTTTTTTTTTTGTCATTTTAATTTTAATTGAGCTAATTTTGTTTTTTTATAAGAATTGGAATTAGATTAATTTGTTAGTTACTCATGTTTATATAATTTATTTTTTATTCATTAAAAAGTTATTTGTCGTGTATTCTTTATTCATATTTATTAAAAAAAATATTCTATTTACTTAAATTTCTAGAATCTATCTAGTGAAAAATTAAACTATCATTAAAAATAAAATGTTTTAATTAGTTTTGATAAGATTAATTAATTAATATACATTGATATTCTTTTATAATAAAAAGAATTCAAACTGAAGTTAAATTTAATAAATTGAATGACTTATAAATATAAAAATTTGAAAACTCGTTGAAAACAAGAAAACATGACAAGAATATGTTTATGCATAAGAAAATAAAATACATTACTAATTCAAAAAATTAAGTACTTCGGTTACAATTCTCTCATCACAACATGTTTGTTCAGGTAATTGTCCCATTCTTTCTGGTCTAGATTTACCAATATGTGGAATTTTATAATTGTTTCCACATTTTCCTTTCATGATCTCCCTCATACATAATTATAAAGTCAGAAATATATTATTAGATTTTTTAGGGGAATGCATTTCAAACGTCTCTTCCACAGCTCTGACGAGATCATCAATTGTTCTTGCAACTGATTTATACCTCAAGGACTAGATAGCTCTAAAAAACCCAAGATCTAATATATTTAAATCCGGAGAGTTTGCAGGTTGACACATCAAACGAATATTAAAACCATCTTTTTGTGCAGCTTGACAAAATTCTATATCTCCAAGATCCACGTGTGTCCTTGCATTATCTTGTTGAATCAATTGAAGGGTTTCGGGCATGAAAACGCAGCGGAATTAACGTAAAAACAATAAAAAAACCGAAACCCAATCGCAGGATCCATGTATAACGTTGGATGATTATGGTGAAGAAGTCTGTACCTTAACAAAGCTTTCGTATGCTGTTTAATGGAGGTCCAGAAAGATGAATCACA
>QRFB01008685.1:18888-32559 GCA_008931105.1 Oenanthe javanica
TCCTTAAATAATAATACTTGACTAGGGAATTTTAGGAATAAAATACTATTCATATAATCTCATTTTTAAGTCACATACTTAAAGATATATATTACGTATTAATATTCCAAGGACATTTATTATTCTTTTAATTTATGACGCAGTAAATAAAGACATAATAAATATTAATTAAATAATCACATAAAACATAATCCTTAATTGTTTTCAATTAAACATTAAAAGTATTGTCTCTAGGACACCAATACTAACATCAATATAGGTTTATTGGCATCTTTTCGTGGCCATTTTGCTGTAATTGTCGGCAGTACTTTCTCAATCAAGTAAGATTTTATTGTTTCTCTTTTAACACAAGTCATTGCTTTCGTCTCGAGTGTCCCTGCAGGCCTGTTAACACTGCTTCTTTTTGCAGGCTCTTGAGTAACAAATGGAAATATACCAATTTTTCCAGAAAATTTCACATTCCCTTCATCATCGAATCGTGGACGAGCCATGGTTGCAAGAAACATAATTTTGGCAATAAAATTTTTACTTTTGCATGTGCGATGAGGCTCCTCTTCATCCTCTAATAAGTCTCTTTTTTCCTCGTCAAGTCAAACCATTTTTCATCAATATGAATTATATTGTGCATGTCATTAAACTTTGGATTGCATGGAAGACTATAATGGTCGAGCATGGATAGGCAAAATTGTAATCTTCTTCTCTTGTTATCCTTGGTTAAAAATGGTTTCATGGAACTTGAATGTCGTCTAATATCACCTACCTTCATATTATTGACAATAACTGATGTACTAACCTTCATGACACCTGCTAGATCACGGATGGCTGTTCGTTGTGCTAGAGGAATGCTTCGAAATTGTTCTATATCAAGTTCGATACGTTTACGGCAACAATTCTTTGTTCTAGAATGAGATACATCACTGACTCCATCTTTTATGTTCTTTTTTGCTTTCTTCCAAATGCGTTGAACTGTCCTTAGTTTGGTGAAAAATGATGCTGCAATTTCTCTTGTTGAATTCTTTTTAAGTTTTCCGTTTACACTTTTCCTCAGCAAAGCAATATAAATTGCATGTCTTTCTTCGTTTGATATGAATTTGTATTTTTTTAATTGTTTTGTTTGTCTCTCATTTTCTCCTGCAAATAAAAGTGAGAAAAAAACTTAAGCTACATCAAATATCAAACACAAAAATGAAAATAAATTTATAGGTTACATTAATTGTGTACTATTAATCCAAATAAGTTGATAAAATTATTTATAAATGAGTATTTATTTAAAATTACTTATATGCTAGTTTTACAAAATATTTACTCCGTATTTTTAAAAAAAATATTTATAATTCAGAATGCAAAATAAAAAAAGAATAAAATTACTTGCAAGCTGAGGTTCATTCAAGTCAATATTAAATCCTCTCTCAACTGCTTGTGCTAGAAAATTTCTTTCTGCTTGACTATCACCTGATGCAATAAAAAAAATTAAAGTTAAAACTTGAAGTTTTAATATTTAGAAATATACACATATAAACTTAAAATTAAATAAATTAAATTACCTAGTGATTTATTGATATCAATATCAATTATTGTAGAATCTCTGTTAGAGAAAATTCTTTCTACTTCAATAAAGTGATTATCACCTAATATTGTAAAAGAAAGCCAATTAAACCGCAAAATTTAGAATTGAAGAATAAACACGTATAAACCCACGTATAAACCTAAAAGAAAAAAATTGCTCAACTTCTTGGCGAAGGTTCATTCAAGCCAATGAAATTCATTGCAGGTCTTCTAGCCAATATGTTTTCTCGGAAGTATGAGTACAATTCACCTTAACAAAAGTTAAAAATACTAATATTAGCAACCAAAATCTAATATAGAAATTTAATATTATAAAACAATGTCTAAAATTAAAATTTATATCTTATAAATAAAATTCTAAACTAAAATTTTATATACTCGGTATTATACAAATTTAGTACTCTAATATATACTTGTATAAAAAACAAAAATAATAAAATCACTTGTAAATGAATGTTCATTCAAATCAATATGATTTGAGGTAAATCTTCCGTATACTTTTGAAATATTTCCATCCTCATTGTGTTGTGCATCCATATCAACTGCAAATAAAAAGTAAAGACAACAACAAAAAAATAAAACGAGGATTTATTAAATAAACTAATAAAAAATAAAACCATGAAGTATGTACAGTATACACACAATGAAAAGACTAAGGAGTACCTTGATTGTTGAAGACAAATGTAACTTCTTTCACGTTTATTAGAAAATCTAAATCAACCCTCCATAATTATCTCAATATGCCTCTTTTGTATTGCTCCTGGCTGCTGCAAATTTAATGATTTAACTCCTGCATTCCTCACTATTTACAAGTCATGGTCGGAGGGAATAAATGGAGGGAATTTTTATTTGAAAATTTTTGTTTGAATCGGATTAAAATTTTTGGAGGGAATTTGAGAAGAATATGTGAGGCCAGTAAAATTTTAAAGAAGTAAAAATAGAGTGGTAAGAATAAATATTGTTGTGAGTTTCAATATACTATCATTAATAGGAATACTCGTGATAAACAATTAGCATGGGAAGTAGGGTTTCACGCATGTCTATCACCTTTCTTAATATATGTGCTAAACCCTTAAACGTCAAACATTAAAAAACAGAGGGAGTAATGTTTAACTTCTTTTTTTAGATACAACTGAAAATTATAGAATCAATTAAGGGAAAGGGAACAAAGTTTACGAGATTATCACAGTAAAATTATCTAAGATGATAGTACTTTTTTACTGTGGATATTGTTGTAATTGTATATAATTCTCTGAAATTACAATAACTCATTCTTATATTTATATGAGAAATTTTTTAACCTTAGAAAAGTTATGTGAGAGATAATCTCATGAACATTTATCTCATCAATTAATATGTATGTAGGTGAAAAGGAATTACGTAGTAAAAAAAAGATTAAGTTAATTTCTCCAATGTCTCATATTATATCCTATATATAATTAGAATAAGAGAGTTAATATGATTTGGTCGTTAGGGGTAAAAACGTAATTTTTAAATATTAGTTGTTTAGTTAATTGATTAAGGTTCGATTTCCCATGAGTACATGAATTAACTTAATAATATTTCTAAATATTATTTATAAATAAAATGATTAAGCTTCGATTATCAACTAATATCAATAATTAATTTAATATAATTTTAGAAGAAAATATATTAAATTTTAATATTAGAATTGAATAAATATAAATTTTTTAAAATTATTATAAAATATTATAAAAAGAGAAACTGATACTTTGCATGTGGTATAAGTAGGGTTGTAAACGAACCGAGCTGATCGTTAGACTCGACTCGTTTAATAATTGAGCTCGAACTCGAACCCAAAAAAAACTCGTTAAGCTTAACGAGTCGATCCGAGTTTTGTAAGTGTCCGACTCGAACTCGACTCGACTCGTTAAACAATATACATAAAAATTTGTAAAAATAATAAAATATACATGAATTCTGCATTACTAGATTGTGTGTAATTATGTTAGTGTAACCGTAAGACACTTGAGTTTAAGATTTTATTTATATTTGGACCTCATTTGGGCCGTTAAAAACAAGTCCAAATCAAAAAAACAAAAAAGTTAATTAACCAACTCGAACTCGACTCGAGTTCGATCCGACTCGAAAAGTTCGTGAACAACTCGAACTCGACTCGGTTCTTAACGAACTCGAGTTCGAACAACAAAATCTGATCGTTAAGACAATCGAGTTCGTATCGACTCGTTAAAAAAAACTCAAACTCGAACTCGAACTCATTAAGGAAAGACTCGACTCGACTCGTTTACGACTCTAGATATAAGCTAGTATTGTGTACCGGGAATACTGACAATACGACATGACAGTCTCATAATTCAGGTACTGCAAAATTGTAGACACCCCCATACATAATACACACCTGACATGATTCCGCAGCAAGAAGTCAGATCCCCCCAAATTGACACTTAATTTTCTGTTGAATGATTCCAACTTAATTTGTGGAATGATAAAAATCTTGGTCCAATTGTGAAAACTGCAGGCCACACCACTCCTACCCACATTAGTTATGACAATAATTCAGAACTCCCAAATTCTCACGGATTAAATACTATATAAATTTCTCAACAAATTTAAGGTCGTACAAAATTCACAAAACGGAAAAACCTTCAATTTTTTATTTATTTTAAGCTGCATAAGCCACAGTGCTCAATAGTTTACTCTTCATTTTAGGTTANTGGATTAAATACTATATAAATTTCTCAACAAATTTAAGGTCGTACAAAATTCACAAAACGGAAAAACCTTCAATTTTTTTATTTATTTTAAGCTGCATAAGCCACAGTGCTCAATAGTTTACTCTTCATTTTAGGTTATAAAAAAATTATCCAAACAACATATTCCTATTAAAGATCTGAAGATATTCTTTACATGTCCACATGATGCTTTTCCAAAATAGTACAAGAGCAGCTTCTTATGCTTACTCTGCAATACCTTGGCAAGGGTGTCCTTTAACTCGTATATATTGTAATAACAAACAAAATTGTTACAAACATGAGAATTTTCAACTCCTCATTCTATGTTGCAAAAATCCTAACAATAAAACAAAAAAGCTTACTTCCTAGCTTCCACTCCTCTCCAATTCAATCATTCAAAATATTGATATTGGCAGTTTGACACCATTACCAAAAAAAAAAAAACCATAAATTATTGAAGGTTACATTTATTTTCGTTCACAATATACGAGGAATGCATTTGTATTAGTCAAGATCGTAAGGCTTTCAGTAAATTTTCACCTCTTCTTGCCCTTCTTTCTTCCCTTGACTTGATTTTCTAAACTTCTTATTCTCTGACTGAGAATTGATGACGTAGCAGTTTTGGTTATATTTGTTGGCTTCGCTGTTTCTGTAGGCAAGGAGGTAGCATTCGAAGGACGTGGTGGTAGAGATTGCCGATGTTGTGCTTGCACATACTTTTTAAGTGCTTCCGTAAACGAAAAGGCAGGTTGTTGTGCCGTTGTAGCTGGTGCCACAGGTATAATAGGGACGCCCAGGAAATTTTTCACCTTTGGTGCTCTTATTACTGGAGAAATCGAGGCAAACAATTTAAAAGTGGAAACTAATCATAATGGCACTCACATGACCATAACTCTATAGAAAATTGCTAGAGCAAATTAATTGTTCAACGATTAATATATGAGATCAGAAGAAATTATTGTTGGAGCAGGTGAAAAGCTTTTGTTTAGCTTGATTGTGGATTTAAATTTAAAATTTTGCATGGGTTGGCTTTTGTTTATAGCTGATCGTTTCTCCTTCCACTTGCTGAATACTACAGTCTTTGTGTTTTGAGTACATATCTCGAGGTTCATTAACACTGTAATGATAGACGTATTAGCATTTTCTGATGAGTAAGAAACTGAAAAGACTTACCTAGTCCATAAAATAATGAAAACAGGTTGGACGTGATCCAATAACAGAATATAGCCTGCACAAAAACTCAATTGACATTAGATTACAAAAGAACCTCAATAAATTAATAACTGATAAAGTAATAACCTCAAATCAATATATTTAATCGGTCCCAACATATAACAGGCAGTGTATTTTTAACCTCGATAAAGTAATAATTTTGATAAATTAATAAAAATTCTCCAGTCCTGAAGCTATCCATTGATAGATGTTAAACTGTACTACATGTGGCTCACATAGACATTAACACGGCTTGCTGAACAGTTGTATACCACGAACATTACAGAAAGATACATGGAAAATGGCATGCTGAAGCCAGTATCTACCACCATAGCTCTTTCTTAAGGAACTTATAGTATATACCGCAAAAATAGAAATAATATTAAAACAAAGCATTTCAATTATTATGAGATTTTCATTAATTGTAAAATAAAACTGTAAAAATGAAGATTAATACTTAACAATAAATGTATGAGCATATAGCTACTTCCATGCATGTAACACAATGACCTAATATATTATCTTATGAATATATGACACTGTTACTAAATTAACATATTATTTTAATTAAGATTAGTGATATATGTAACTTGGGTTTTTCCCACCAAACGCTCCCATTTTTTCAGCCAGTTTACTCCATTTTAGTTACATAAATAGAAAACATACATATCCCTCCTTCGAGGGCTTCATCGATGCTTTGTGCTTCTTAACATGCACGCTACAAATATAAGTACTAGTATACAACAACATATAGTATATCTATAAAATTCAATTACTCGTGTTACGTGTTACCTGCGGGAAAGACATGGTAAGAGGAACTGTGACAAGGGCAAAAACCCTCATGACCTTTTTCATTGTTCCACCAGCAGGATTACCTTCCAGACCTTCTTGCATATTGCACTGAGGAAAGGCAATTGGTTCAACAAAATTAGGTTGCAATATTAAGAACACTAAAAACACGGAGATACATATCAAGAGTCAAGAAATCTAAGCAGATGAAATGCAGTCATGAAATTACCGAAACATATTGGAACTACAGAAAAATTACCTCCACTGTTATCCAGAATGTTAGTGCTGTCAGAATTGGAAAGATGTATAAACTATCAGGAATTGTCAGATCGACGAACCAGAATGCTCCACCTTCTTTAAAAGACGGTACCTTTTCCACCATGTTTTGAATCTACAAATAACATGGTAAACAGAGATACGAAAAAGGAAGAGAAACAAGTACACTGTATATGTGAAATATAATATGTAATAAATTATGGAAAAGTTTAATATCTTACTCCAAGAAAAAAACTGACAAAAACAGGACCCTGTATCAGGAGTCCTTTCAAGGGAGTCCACGGTGTCACACCATACCTGCAATGCCACCAGTATTTGATTCATTAAATTTTATGCCAGCATCAAAACAATTCAGGTGAAGGATGTAAAAGTTGCTAGCACATTTTTGTATATATAGTAATAGTACAAACTTGCTCGTAGAAGTGTTAAAACTTCAAACCAATAAATCCAAGTCAATCCTAATCCGAAGTTTGTGAGAATTACTTTTATAAGTCGAACAATTCAAATTCAATTCTCAAAAGTCGAGTGTTATAATAGGCAGATCTTGATCTTAGCAATCATCTTCACTCTCCTGTTTCATATTCCCGTTATCAGATATTCTTCTTATCTTGTAATTTTACTACCTTCTGATGGCAGATCTAATCAGGCATGCACATCGTTCATTTTATTGTTTATGCATATAATTTTAATTATACGCTAGTCGCTTATAAAGTTATAATATTATGTTTGAAGTGCAAATTTTTATAAACAGTTAAACATCATAAAGCTAAGTCGTGTTTATTCCAAATATTGAAGTGCATCTCTTCCAAACAATGACATAATAACTACAGTTACCACACCATGGAACTCGAATGGTTACTTAGTTTTCTATTCCAGTGCTACCACTAGTTATACTATTATTGTAGAGTTCATCATATTTATTAAATAAAAAAGACATCTACAGAATCTAAATTCGGAAGCTCAAAACCATGTTCTTCATTGTACCTAGTACCTACCATGTACACTTGAACAATTTTGGTTTTTATCATTAATTTAAAATCTGTACGCCAAATGTCGAGGAAAAGATAACAGTGCATTTTTTCCAGAATTCCTACCAGCTATTTTGGAAGCAACATAAAGCTTAGTCTACAAGAGGCAGCTTTTGTGCTAGCCCCATAGGGCACGAGTAAATGCAGAAGGAAACTGAAGCTACACAAATGTAAGCTCTTTGATAACATACCACTATTAAAGCTTGAACTTAAATGCACAAACCATAGGTGCATATTCTACTTGAAGAAATGTTACCTCAAATACAGATCATTTTGATCGGTGAATGTCACATAAGTACAATATATGTGGAGTACATATTGGTTGTATATGAAGGATAAGCTCAATAATAATGCTAGAAATTATTCTCAAGTTCAGATTGAAAGTTTTGACCAGTAATTACAAACAAAGAATCAAGCAATTGTGAAAGATCAGTAAAAATTTTGAAGCTGCTGGAGGAAAATGTAAAATAGATGGATAAAATTATAAATTAACTAGAACGATCAAGAAAATGTGTGTATTATCACAACTTCTATGTCAGTTTTAGATAACTGGTTTCTTCCCGCTTGTACAAACTAAAGGAATACATAGCATAATGCTAACGTACACAAGTAAGCACATACAATGATACACATAACCAACAAGCTACTACCGACTCTTATTAATAGAGCTATTCGATCCAAACTTTTATTTTTGCCAAAATCCCAATATGGAAATATCGGGCCTGAGTTTGAACCGTGCGCTATGCCAAGAAGGCCCAAGTTCGGGGCTCGAGCTTTAAATAATTATTTGGTCAACTCAATAATTAAAAAAATGAGTTAAAAGTAGTATCTGGACTGAAATATGAAAAGTTTAATTTGAACATGGACAAATACTATTAACAAAGTTGTAAATTGTAACCTTAAAATTGGTCCACAAACACATTTATAAAAGCAAGAAAGCAAATGAATAACAAATTTGTTAACATACATACTAATAAATGAAACATAATTAATATGATGGGTGCTGCAGAGTATAAACATGGGTAACTTGCATACTCTTTAAAAACCTCTGCCATTCGTTTTTGGCCTTCTGTTACTGCAGTAGGACTCATACCCTGCAAAAGATAAATGGAAGTAAGATAGAAGTCTGTTTGGATTAACATACAAAAGAAGAAAAGAGAGATCAATTTCCTGCTCAAATGTGATCAATTCTAAAATCTAGAAGCATTTGTCAACTAGAATACCTAGCATATGGTAGAGATATGTATCAATTTTGCATCATTTGTGCAATTATATTATCACAAATATTCGTACATATTGCTTGTGCATAGAAATGCAAAAATTTGTATTGTGGGTGTTGAGTATAAAAGGATTGATTTTAATACTGGCGTCTGGCGCTTAGGTATATAATTAGGAGGAAGTTCTATATTTATGCTTGTTGAACAATTAACTAGCAATTTCATTACGATACAAATGAAAATTTGGATATCCATACTCTGTCTTGCATCTCTTGCTTAATTTCCTCCAATTTTGGCCTCATAAGCTGCAAAACACAAGAGAATCACTAACTGCTAATGTTGTAAATGAAAAGTATCAAATATTAGAAACCAAATATATACAGCACCAAAAGAAAAATGGAGATAAAGCATAAGAAACAACCAAGGAAAATGTCATTTAATGCCTTAATAGAGAGTGACAAAAGTGTCTTCAACTAGCCTAGGGATATCCCTCGTCCTTACTAACCAAAGGTCGAGGTTCAAGCCTCGGTGAACGCAAATCGTGTGCATGAGTATTTAAATTTCTAGTAATTGACCTTACCCCCAAAAGAAGTGTCTTCAATTATTAGAAATTATATATATATCAACATCTTAACCACTTGATGGAAGTTTCTTTAATATAAACAATAAAAGTGCAAGATTTTCCAAATCAAAAGCTATGCTGAAACATCTTAGAATCTTATCAATATCTTGGAATAGACCAACATATTTAAACGAAAAAGACTCTATTTATTAGTCAAAGAGGGAGACAGCTTAGTAAGAACAAGACCATGTGTTATAAATAGAAAGAAAACATGTAAATGATGATCTATTTCAAGGAAGAGCTGAACCCATTTCTCCAATCAAATTTATCACTTTATGGCTGGTATGTTACGACAAAGGAGAGGAGAAATTTATTAAACTAAGTGAATCAAGGATGAAACCAATAATTTTATGTTGGACGTGATGGAGTATGAAGTTAGAGAGTAACACATGAGTTTGTTGAGGAATTATCAAAAGTTAATTACTGGTAATCTCCAAAAGTAACAGGTAAATAGCTTGCTAAATCAGGATTCACAACATATTAGAACCAAAAGAAAATGGCACCCAATTGGGACGTGGATGTGTCCAAGGAGATTAGTACACCACTAGATAAAAAGTAAGCACTAACCTAATTTCTGTAGTGCAACTTTTTTCTCAGTTGGTAATCTCAGCTTCAGGAATTGGCCTCAATACCATCATGGTACTGGTGGAAGTATAACTCATTTATTATATTAATGATGGAAAGGACATAGCCTAATTGCAGTTCTGTTCGGTTAATCTGTTCTCGATGTGTTCTCTTTTCCTTTTACAAAGTATTACAATTTGGGGACAGAGTGCCAGTTGTATCTATTTTGTGCAGGACTAAGAGCAGCAATCAAGTCATTACTACACACAGTTACTCTCTCTTCCATAGCTCTGATACTTTGTGTAGTTAATTTCTGTGCTATGGAGAAGTGGGGGGTTTCTTTGTGTGTGTAAGCATGTGATGGTACGGTATTGCATTTCAATGCGAAATAAGCAACATGAAAAATCATAGATGAAGGATGAATTAAATTTATGAAATCCCCAATTATTCTTGCACGTAATGGTGACCATATCAAGGTGCTGGAACATACTAGATATGTAATATCCGTAATTTATTTATTTAGATATTAGTAATAATAATTAGAATTAGATTAGAATTTGTAAAGATTATTTTCTTTAACCATAATATTTATTATATTGAATTTGATTAGAAATAGAATTTGTAATAAAATATTAATTAGATTAGAAGCATGATAATTATTAAGAATCTATATACATATAAACATATGGGTTATTTATTAAAAACCCTAAAACTATTTGCTCGGGTCAAAAGAAAAGCCGGGGAATTTCATGTTATGGTAATATGCAAGAATCATACATCTCTGTTTTTAGTTCTTGAGTTTGATGTGTAATTGGAGGAGTGCATGATGATTATATATAAACACAAACATCATTGAAACATGGGCATGGTGAGATACGGACATAGCGAAAATACTAGCAGGCTAAAAGCATCATACTGGGTTTGGATAATTTTATTAGTATTTATTATTACTATTCTAAGGTACGGATTTCGTCCTCTTTCTCTTCAGTGCTATTCTTTTTAGGATTTATTATATTTGATTCATTCCGTCAGTAAATCTGCTCCTTTGTTTTCCGAAAATTATTTTAAAATCTGTTTCGATATATTTAAATATCTGCTTCTACAATTTTCGAAAGTTATGTACGTTATATATATGCAAAGAATATTTAAAATATCTGTTTCAGGTGACTTTAAAAACTATGGAATTATTTTATTTGAACCCTTAGAGTGATATAGGGTATACCGAGTTAACCAGTTTGTAGGGATACTACAACCATGTCATTGCGGCACCAGTGGCATGACACTTCCGTGACAGTGTGATTAGTCACGGCGTATCCTTCTGATAGCTCAGGAGAGGCAAGCTTTGCGCATTTGATATTTGTTTGAGGATACGTGGGTGCACCCAGAGTTTAATTTGATTTGTGATTTGATATTTGACGGTAACGTTGTATATGCCGTACACATTGTCCGGTTTGTTGCACGCATTAGGTACCCTATAATGTGTGTATTTGTTATCTGTTTTGTATCGGTATGAAATATCTTAAACCATCTTTGTTTCAGCCTTGTTTTTAAAAATTAATATTTATTTATTAATGTCAAATTATATATCTTGATTCTTATTTTATAAACTGTATTCCAATCCGTAGTGGGCATTTGGCTCATGCCGTATTTTTTCTTCTGACAAGTACTTAGAGGGATCTTGGGCTGTGTGATGGATAGCTCCCTTATTTACATTTATTAGGACGTTTGAACTTAAAGGATTATTTTAGTCATTTTTATTATTAGAGATTTTGAATTTATCATATTTATCATTTTAAATTATTTTGGAGGTATTGATATTAGTTTGTAGACCTGTTGGACCTATTTAATTATTAAGTTTGGTGGATTTTAGTACTCTGTATACAGGTTTGTGGTTTGATAAGTAACCACTCATCTCATTTTGGGAAGGGGTATTACAAGATAAGTAAATTGATGATATATCGGAAAAAGGNCTCATCTCATTTTGGGAAGGAGTATTACAAGATAAGTAAATTGATGATATATCGGAAAAAGGGAAAAATAGAAGAGAAGTTACGGTTAGCTTTGAGGTAGCTTTGAGCTGATTAATCATTAACGGAACTGCTAACCCACGAATCAAAAAAGTTGTTGCAACAATGCTTCCCCACCTGAAATAGAAATATAAATATAAATAAAAGTATAGTTAGAATGACATAGCAAGTAAAAGACATAGAGTAAATAAAAAAGTAGTAGTAAGTGTGTAGTATGCAAGATATATATTACCATGGCAAACCAGTATAAGTGTGAATCCCATCAATGACATACTGCAAAGCAGCGACAGGAAACCAGGAATCAGCAGCCGCCACGGCGACTTCACTCAAAACAGGAGGAGTCATAACTTGTACACTAGTAGGATCACTGAAAACACCAGCCACGTCAGTCATATATTCCAGCTTCCCCGTTCCATCCCCAATCGAAGAAGAAGAAGAAGAAGAAGACATATGTCTCGCCATCGAATTGGAAACCCCGGGATCTCGATAAACAAACCCTCTATAACTCGAAAGGTTACGATGATTTTGGAAAAGCCCATGTGGTGGTTTTAATTCATTCGACTCATCATCTCTATCCTTGTGGTGATGATGTATATATGAAAGTGAGGGTGCATAGCGGCTTCCATTCAAAAGTTTAGCTCGTATGCTCAGACTCCGCCGAAAAGCCATCTCAGTCCTCAGAGAGAGAGAGAGAGAGAGAGAGAGAGTTTGTTTTTGTGTGTGTGTGTGTGTGTTTGTGTGTAAAATCTCTCACCCTCTCATGAAAGAGAAAACAAGCTACCTTTTCTTTCTTACAAGGCTTCTAGTGGACTCACCCTAACTCAGTGTTACTCGGGGAATGCCAAACTGTTCAACTCTTTGTTTATAACTTAACAAGCCCAACCCCCAAAATGTTGACTAGTGTATGTGCATCTGTATGGAGTATGGACTCAAACCATCATTTTATAGGGATAATTTTAGATTTTAGATGGAGTAACTTTTAATACATTTAAATATTTTATATCACAACTTCATNTACCTTTTCTTTCTTACAAGGCTTCTAGTGGACTCACCCTAACTCAGTGTTACTCGGGGAATGCCAAACTGTTCAACTCTTTGTTTATAACTTAACAAGCCCAACCCCCAAAATGTTGACTAGTGTATGTGCATCTGTATGGAGTATGGACTCAAACCATCATTTTATAGGGATAATTTTAGATTTTAGATGGAGTAACTTTTAATACATTTAAATATTTTATATCACAACATCATTTCTTTATTTATTATTTATAAATCTATTTATTTATGATTCAAAAACCAACTCAAATGTACAGATTCAAATAAGAGTTTCTAATATTTTTGCTTATAAATCTATTTATATATTGCTCTATTGAATGTTTGATTAAAAAAATAAGAGTTTCTAATATCGCATAATTATATACATATATTATATCGTTGGCATTCTTTCAAGGGTGTCAATTTTATCACATAATGAAAAATAATAATTTTTTTATTTTTTTATCTTGCACATCACTTTTGATACCTTTTTTCACAAAACGCTTCAATGGTTGATATCTCAAAATACCAAATTTTCTAATTTGTCTTATTTTATTTTTCATATATTATTTATTAAAACATATTATCTAAATTAAATTTTCTTATTTATTTTGAAATATA
>QRFB01008686.1:7069-20258 GCA_008931105.1 Oenanthe javanica
CCCCCCCCCCCCCTGCCTTGTCTCTTTCATTTCTCTCTGAAATCTCTCTAGACTCTCTGTATCTGCCCTAATTTCTCTAGTTTACTTGTTAATGCTGATATGCTTCTTGTTTTGCTTTTATGTTAATGTGCTGCACAAATATTTGGAAGCTTTAAAACATTCAGAAGCTTAGCATGACACGAAGACAAAATACTGGCCGCATAATCAATGCTGCACATTATGTTTGCGCCCTCATTTGTCTCGCTATATTAAAAGTGCAAAGCACTTTTAATATGTTGCAGACCAATGCATATGAAAACTGCAGACATGCAAAACAATTGTTCTCATGCTAAAAGTGTTCTCCATAGAGCGTGACCCTATATGTATTAATATATGATTTAAAGATGTAGTGTAGCATGTATTGTTACAATAAATTTTTATATGCCTGACAAAAACTGCAGCTAAATCTAGAACCTCTATGGCACACTTTGAGTCTATGACCTAGGCCATGAGGGAGATTTACATTAGGAAATTTCCCTAAAAAAATTTCCCCATATTGGAATGATTCTTGATGTAAAGATAATTTATTGAGGAAAGTGATGGTCACAAAATTATATTAATATTAGGGAACATGCATTGTAACACTTGTTTACCAAGTTAATAAGTTTTGGATGACAAATATGGTTAGTCTTGGTCGCTGACGCTAGTTGTGCTGGCTATGTAAACATAGGTTGATATGTGGGTTTTGGGGGAGTTGATCATCTAAAATGTATGAGGGGTGGTTTCGTCTGATTAGAGGTCTCAAGCTGGAGAGTTGATACTCCCGATATTCTCACAGTTTAATATAAATCCCTTGCCTCTTGTGGGTCTGTTGCCCTTAATGAGTGATCAACTCTTTCCCCTATAGCAAACGTTAGAAATATGGGTGTAGTATAAATGTTTATGATTCATTTGCTGGCTTTCTCAAAGATATAAAGGTTTTGGGGGAGTTGGTCATCTAGCAATCACCTACTTTTGCTTTGTCAACCATCTTTTTGAATTGTTTTGTTGAGAGTTATCTCATGATTACTTGTGCTATTGCAGTTTGCCAGTTCAGGTTCAATGTCATAGAGTTTACATTCTAATATTATGTGAATTATATTATGCCAGGTTTTTGTACCAAAAACTATGAGGAGCTACATTGCCAATGTTTTTGGTGGGATTGACGGACTTATAAAACGCAATACGAAGGGCCGGACGAGTTTCGATATAGATTATGACATGCTTAAAAAACGTGATGTAAAAGAATCGAGGTTTGTAATTGGAAAAATTGTTCTGGAAACTATCCGCTGTGCAGTAGACCATGAAGTCATGCCCACAAGAGAAAAAGACCCGATTGAGAAGGAAAGAGTAGAGAAACAGGAAACAGCGTCTGCTTGTCAGTCCCTGCCAGCAAAGAACATGGTGTTTAGTGATGACGTGTTCACAAGGGTAAAACGAGAACTGAAACAAGAAAATGAAGAGAAACAACTGACAACTAAAAAGCAGAAGGTAATTAAAACTGACAGTAGGTATGCCGTGAAATTAGTAGTAACAGGTAAGGAAAAACCTTTGTTATCACAGACCATGGTGCCTAAAATGCAGAAGACGGTAGCAAATTGCGAGGAAATTACCCATAGTAGATGTAATTTTCCTAAAGGTGATGAGGCTGCCAAACACAATAAGCAGCAGAAATCGCAGGCCAGCAAAGGAAAAGGAAGCCTGCGTCCGTTATCTGCTCTGTTCAAGTGAATGTGATAATCTAATGTGTATACTTTTTAGGAATAACCAAAAAATCAGGCAGGTATGATTAATTCATTTTAGTGTTCTTAACTGAAGGATCAATCTTGGCGATAGCAGAGGCGGTGAGGTTTGCTTTTGGCAGCTTATAATTTATTTAGATTATTTCCTGTTAGATCAATTCCTGTTGTAGCTTTAATTTTTTTTTATTCCTTGGATATTAATTTTGTTAAATTCATGATGAGCTCGATAGTTGTTGCGCAAGGTGCCCTGCACCTAGTACCTCGAATCATCTCTAGTTACATGTTTAAAATTTATTTTTGTGATTCTCTTCTTCCAGCTTTTTCCTGAAAAGAAATCTAACATAAACTTCGGAAAACAAAATTTTCAACCCAGGGAAAATAGAATTTCTGTTAATAACTAAATTATTGATATATAATTATTTAATTTCTTGCATTATGTATATTTTCAGGAAAAAGAAATATCTATAGTAATAAATTTCAATTTCGACTCCACAGGAATAAAATATTTAAAGGAATAGATTATAAAACTCCAGTAGTAAGTTAGTTTTTTGGTTAATTTATTTTTCAAATTAAATGACATGAACCCATATCTAATGATAAAGAAATGCATGCAATTTGAAATATAATAAAACGCAATGAAACTGTATCGCTCTTACTCAAATATCATATACGTTGAAACTTCCACCTACAAACTCCACACAAGTGACAAAATGCGAGGGTCCATGGAGCTTCCTTAGTCAACAAACTTGAACATGATGGTAGATTTTCTTTATATTTTGTAGTAGCACTGGTTACATAATTCCAATATCTTGGGCTCAGCCCTTAAAAACTGCCAAAAGTTTCAATATTTATAAACTTTTCATCACACACATTATTGTTCTTTCATTTTCTAGTATAGAAAACTTGAAGAGAGTATTCAAGATTTGATGTATTTTTCAGTTTCATCTATCTTGTTGATGTCATTACTATTTTCTGTTAATCAGTCATTTTCAGTCGATGCAGATACGAGTTTAGTATGCAGCAAGAAAACAGTTCTTGATCAGCCTGACCGCCAAGGTTTCATGACAAACTACTTGTTAGCTATGGTCTCACTGACTGAATTAGTTTCCATGCAGAGTTATGGTGGTTCTGAAAATGGCACTGTTTTCGCGTTTGCAGATTGCAGGAGAGATTTGTCGAAAAATGATTGCATTCTTTGTGTTGAACAATGTAAGGTAGAGTTGCATAGCTGTCTTTTTTCTCAGACTTTGTTTCTTGGTGGTAGGGTTTATAATAACTTTGATGGATGCTTCATAAGGTATGATAATTATCGGTTTTTCGGGGAGATTTCGGATGATGAGGTATTTTGTGGAGGGGATGAGTTTGTTGGAAACAAGAGTTCTTTTGGAGAAAGTGTTGGTGAATTAGTGAGGAGTTTAGGTGTTCAAGGGGCTAAAAATGATGGGTTTCTTGTAGGGAGTGTTAAGAAGGGTGATGTTAAGGTTTATGGGTTGGCTCAATGTTGGAGATATCCGAGTAAAATTGATTGTGAAAAGTGTTTGGAGGGTTTGGTAGCAAAAGTTGGTTCTTGTCTGCCAAAAAATGAGGGAAGTGCTTTGAATTCTGGATGTTATTTGAGGTATTCTACACACAAATTCTATCATGATTCAAGGAGTGTTGGTACATCAACAAATAGCAAAGGCAAGTACATATATTTCTCTAATTTCTTTTTTTTTTTCCAGCTTTCTTTTCTTCTAAAGTGATGAATGCAACTTGTACATCTCTTTCAACACAGCATTTTAGGTTATTTTGAGCTCTTGTTTTTATTTTTAAGTTATTTGCCAGTAGTATCTCTTTCATTTTCATTTTAGTTATAGAAAATATGGTTCATGATGTAGAAATCAAAAGATATATGAGAAAAGTTATTATAACTTTGACTAAGATATTGAAGTTAGGAAGAACACATTGAAATTCACAATAAGAAGATATATTTAAATATTTTTCTAAAATAATAATTTGCTTTGAACCATAAAATTTTAATTAATGCATACTATGATATAATCATTTGCAGAATATATGTTATGCATCAATCAGAAAACAGTGAAACACAATTACTTATTAGTAATATATACACATTACTTTACACCAGCTAAAGGTAACAACCAAATGATAGGGACTTAGTAGTTGCACTAATTTGACTATTAGTCCAGTATCATTCCAGTCCTAAAGTATTTAAGGTCTGACCCACTTTCTAATAGTATTTCTAGTCCAATAAACATAAACAAACAATAATGGGGAAATTATGTGCTGAATAAATTATGTGCTGAATGGGGGTGGGTCATATTAGTATCATACATGTGAATGTAAACATATACTCTTATGTTAAGGGTCACAGACAGGGGACAAATATTTTAAAGGGGTATCAAATTATTTTTGAAAAATATCCTTATAAATTTTAATTTTAGTGGGGGAACTTTATATTATTGTAAAATTTTAATGGTGAAATTTTAGAATTTCTTTAAAGGCGGACTTGTGTTCCTCGTGCCCTAACTAGATCCGTCCCTGCTCACAGTATACAAAAACTAATTGTTAGGATTAAATGTTCATCCTCATTGTGAAACCAGAATATGAACTTTCTTAATAATTTAGTAGTTAAAATAGTAAAACCGAGTTTGGCTAAACCATATCAGTCATTCAGTCTTCTGTAAACATGACCACCATAACTCCTAATGGTTTAATAGCTGCCTGTTCATGTGGGTACAGGACGAGTAGCCAAACCTTTAACAATGGTTCTGGCTGTAACTTTAGCTTGTATAGCTATTTTGATGCTTACATCAACAATTTATTTCTTTTTGAGGAAGCGCATGGAAAAACAAAGAAGAGGTACGTAAGTATACTGAAATACTGTTGTACAATAGAATTGGTACCGAGTACTGACTGTCTTTTTAACATCAGAACTGGCATCATACGTTTGAATTTCATTTTGAATGTAATTCGTATGATTTAACTAGTTTGCTCTGTTGTAGAGAAAGAGCAATATGATTATCTAGCCACTGTTACCAACTCCAAACTCATTTTCTCGTATGAAATCCTTGAAAAGGCGACTAAATACTTTCATGATTCCAATAAGCTTGGAGAAGGGGGATCAGGCCATGTTTATAAGGTAAATTATGTCATCCTATGAAGGTTTAATTTACTCACATTAAATAGTGGACTTAATGATGTGTGTAATTTCATTAACAGGGGAGATTACCAGATGGGAGGACAGTTGCTATAAAGAGGATATTATTTGATACAAAACAGTGGGCTGAACACTTGTTCAATGAAGTAAATTTGATAAGCGGAATCAATCATAAAAATCATGTAAAGCTTTTGGGTTACAGCGTTACTGGACCAGAAAGTCTTCTTGTGTACGAGTACATGCCCAATCAAAGCCTTAACGATTTCTTCTTCGGTTGTTAATATTTTATCCTTTCCTCTCTAGCTCTCCTCTGCACACACATGACATATATANTGTTAATCATCTTCTTTACATCATCAGTGAAGGACTGAATATTTATTATATGTTAATTTGTAGTCGACATACTAAATGTTGCATACTCTTTGATCTTCATTTATATATGCAGTGGTTACATGGCTCCAGAGTATGTCTTTAGTGGGAAATTGACGGAGAAGGCAGATGTTTATAGTTTTGGCATTCTTGTTATTGAAGTAGTGTGTGGACGGAGAAATAATGCCTTGTGCGAGAACACAATTTCACTCCTTGAAATGGTACATTGATTATCACAACCTCATATTTTCCACTTCTGCCAATTTTTACCTCTAACATGGATATGTAAAGTAATGTTTTAAGCTTTTCTTGCTATATTTAACTCCGAGCATATCTCAGCTAATAACTTCTAATGCTAAATTCCGAAAGGTTTGGAATTCGTACCAGAAAGGCATAATGTATCAAACAATTGATCCATTGCTAAAGGAGAGTTTTCAAGAAGGTGCAGCAACAAGAGTGCTCCAGATTGGTCTACTGTGTGCTCAAGCATCTGCGGAACTGCGTCCATCAATGTCTAAAGTTGTGAAAATGCTTATGAATAATCAACAACTACCCCAGCCAACACAACCACCGTTTCTCAGTTCTAGTTATGTTCAAAGAATTCCACTGAAACAATGAGCCAAATTATTTGGTTGTACTATTTTTAGTGGATGTGCTTTCAATGTTTACATACAGGAGCTACTGTAACACAGCATAACAAATCATTGAGTGAGAAATATCCCTATTCAACTTGCCTCTTTTTTTTTTTGAGTCCATCTGTCAACTTACCTTCAGTTGAAAGAACAAAATCCCTATTCAACAACAAAATATATAATTTTTAAATATGAGATTAGGAAAATTAAGTAAACATTTAGATAAGTTATCTAAGATACCTAGGATTTCATTTCGTATAAAAGGAGTATTTTTATAAAGTCGGGATTTAGTTAAAAATGAACTAATATACTATTATTTTGTATTAAAATTTTAGAAAATTACCTAATATCTTAGATTCCTTTTCTCATTAAATAAGTAAACAAATATTAAAATTAATAAAGAAATCAATAATTCAAAACAATTAAAATCTAAATTGCTCTAATTTTGAAAATTATTAGTACTAAACATTTTTCTTTTAAAGTATACCACCGTGTAGAGTAATTGATGTATGTAATTAATTGTGACATTAAGAAATTTATTTACTACATGCAAGAAGGGATATCAACCATATTTTAAAAGATTTCTTCAGTTATAATTGGAAGAAAATAATTAAGGCAACATATTTTGAAAAAAATTAAATAATCCTGATATGTTAATATGTTTTGTATGCTTTAAAATATAATAAAAATTCATGTCAAAAATAAAAGAAATATAAAAATGGCTTCAAAAAATACAATAAAATAATATAAAAATAATTTCTCATTGAATTAACAGATCTTTGTTCTTGACTTCTTGTAATGTTGTAAAGCCTGTCTGGTTCTTGTTTATAGGAGTACATACTTTATACTGCTATTTCTACTTGCACTCTAATTTGAAATCAAACCCCTCAATTCTCAACTATTTCAATGCTAAACACAAACCCCACGTCAGATTTACAAATTTAATTGCTTCATCACACTAAAGTTTCAATCTTTTTATATTCTTGAACATGTTTCCCCATAAAGATTCAGTCTTTATTCTTTAACACTCTGTGTAATTCCAAGGTATGCATATATTTTGATGTTTTGTGTACAACCCATTTCAGTTTGAGTAGTATTATAGAAATGATTTCATGGGGTGGGTTTTTTCTGTTGTGTTAGTTGATTAAATTGTTAATTTGTTTGCTTACTAAATTAGTGTTGCCTATTTTTGTATCTGTTATGTTTATTATACAATTCTTTAGATCTAATTATCTTGATGTTTATGGTGTTTTATTTTCTGTAATGATATTCATGTGAATTATTCGAACAAGATAGTTGATATCAACATAGTAATTTAGCCTGTCCTAATTATTGCTTGTGCCTTTCAAGTTCCGTACCGTTTTCTTTCTATTGTAGGCATCTTTATCGGGCCAATGTAAGCATAAGGTTCCGATTCTGTGTATCTAGAGTTTAATTATAAGGAATCTGCCATGTTGTGGGTGTCATAACACAGGAGATTGCTAAACACAAGTGTTTGAGCTATAGGAATTATGTAAGTTAGGCTTGAGTATATATGAATGTTGGGGAGCCAAAGTAGCTAAAGCACAATTAGAGTGTGACACTGAATAGCCCAGTACTTATCCTTTCCATCGTAAAGCTAAGCAGTGTGTGACAAGGAAGTTTGTACTTTTCTTTCTCGAATTCTAATATGTATTTAACAATAATTTTTAAGAATGTTCTCACAAAAGATTCGGAAAGGATTAGTAGTCAGATGGGGTTAGTGGGGCTCTAGGGAAAATTCTAAAGACTTTAGTACAAGAAAGAGGACATGTATGTTGGGTGTTGACTTCCAGTCAACTGTTCGCATATAATTTTCCTGGATTTTGTACTTCTGTACACAGGAAATGACTAGTCACATTTATTAATTCGATGTACCTGTATCTAATATGATGCATTGTAGCACATTTGTTGATATTTCATGTTGCTTTTCCTATGAAGTAATTGTCTTTATTCAACTATGAATTAAGAGAGAAATTTGTTTTTAATTTGTCCCGTAGTGTTGCAGCAGTTGCGTTCTAAGTTGTAGGAGATATTAATTCATGATCTTTTTCAATTAATTTTGTGATCATGGACAAAATATCTCAAGATTGTCCATACCCAGGCTGCTTTTTCTGTGTCATGAAGGAAGGGAACCCTAGCAAACGTAGAGCNATTTGTTGATATTTCATGTTGCTTTTCCTATGAAGTAATTGTCTTTATTCGACTATGAATTAAGAGAGAAATTTGTTTGAAATTTGTCCCGTAGTGTTGCAGCAGTTGCGTTCTAAGTTGTAGGAGATATTAATTCATGATCTTTTTCAATTAATTTTGTGATCATGGACAAAATATCTCAAGATTGTCCATACCCAGGCTGCTTTTTCTGTGTCATGAAGGAAGGGAACCCTAGCAAACGTAGAGCGAGTATATTGAAATTTTTTCGAGAACTTCCCTCGCAGGATGATGATGGTCAAGTTCTTCCAATCAGCGGTCTTTGGAACACTGCAATGGCGCATCCTAACGATCCCAAATTTATTGAATTGGGCATATTTGAATGCATGACAGCACTTATTTGGAAAGGTTTAAAGAATCGCAGATGGCTTTCTCATGACCAAAATATATATATTCCTTATTATGCAGCACATATTATTGGGTCCTACACCATGAATATGGAAGAATTTGCAGAATCCGCAGTTCATGCTGGAGTTGTCCCTGCCTTGGTTGAACTTCTTCGAGGAAGGCTAACCTGGGTCGAACAGAGAGTAGCTGTGCGGGCTCTTGGCCACTTGGCTACATATGCTAGTACCTTTCCTGCTGTAGCTAGTCATGGCGAGATCCTAGAGCTTTCCATCCAACTTGCAATGAGTTCACTTGAGATAGTTTACTCACACTTTTACCAGAATGCTGACAGAAGACTAAGTTATCATTGTGATCTGCTGACGCGTGGTATGGGAGGTGTTGAGATGGAATCCAGGAAAGCGGAGGAATGGGCTAGTCAGCTACAGTGCTGGTCCCTTCAATTAATTAATTGTTTTGCTTTTAAACCAGAGTTCCTTTCAACTATCTGCAAGCCAGACTTTCTTGTAAAACTACCAGGCATGTGGGGTGGACTTGTTAATGAAAATTCACCAGCTGGTATTGGTTTATTACGGACAATTTGTCATCACAAGGTTGGTAAAGGACCAGTTGCTAGCTGTTCTGGTATGATTGAAGCATTGTGTAATATTGCTCGCTCATCAGATGATTGGCAATCTATGGCTATTGATTGTCTTCTGTGGTTACTCCAAGATCCTACCACATGTCATAAGGTAACAGACGTTTGTTTTAATTATACTCATAGACAAGAAACAAGAATGTTATCCATTTTGGATGTTTATAATTGTTCTGTAGATCATGTTTTTGGGCAAAATTTCTCGCATAATGTGTTGTTACGTGGAGTCCATTTAACACTATAGCCTTTTACTCAGCACCTTTAGTTTTCGTGACTTGGTCACTTATGTGTATCCAAAGTGCAGATAATATTCATGTTTTTTGGTCCATATTATTTTTTTCAACCCCCAAGCGTGAGAAACTAATATCTATAATGCTGGTACTTTCTACATGTAGTTCGTTTCTGATATGGTTGTTAGGAAACAGAACTATAGGTGTAGGCCAACTAGTTTCTGTTTCTAAGCTTTCTCAATATAATTTAAGTGATTAGTACTCCAGGGGAAATTTTTTTAAATCACTGAATTCCTGGCNCCATCCGTTACTTACACTACTCAGCTTAAATTGCTCTTGTTTGATGCTTCTCCCCATTCAATTTTATTTTGCTGCATGGTGACTTAAAACTGTCTTCCTTGATTTCTACAAAAGCTGGTCTTTGAATCTCTGAAATTTTGCACCTACTACTGGGGATGGAATTTTGTCTTTTCTTCAGCTTAATGTTTTATCCACAGGGTTTAGATGGTTGCTAGAGCTTTTCATTCTAACCTTATTATACTTATTCACCATTTTACAATTTTATTCAGAACAATTTCAACCAATCAAAATCTATGAATTGTGGACTGAGAGAGGGGTGCACACCCCCAGAATCTGGAACATTGACATAGTTATCTGTAGAATTTTTGCGTTTTTTTCCTTTTTGTGTATAATTTAGCAGTTAGGTTTTAATTTTTGCTCCCCTAATTTCTTTCTTCAAATTTAATACTCTTTTATATGGATGTATCTTACTGTAGTTTATATATATTTGGGATAATTGCATATTTTTAATATTCTACATATGTTTTTTTGTAGTTTCTTCTATTTAACAAAATTCATACATACAAAATTATTTTATTACATTTCCATGTGTAGTTCTTGAAAAATCTTGCACCCCAGTATGTGCAGTATACGGATCCTTGCTCCATCCGTGCTAAGAAGGATAATAAAGCCATTAAGCTTACTAGATTGAACTTGAAGAAGACTTATTATATTCTTTGACTGCCCATTATATCTTAACTTTGACAGTACTACGCCAGTTTCTATATTTCTTTTTTTTGCTCTTACAAAAGCCATTCAACATGGATGAATTATAAGATCACGAATTAAGATTTAAATTACTGCAGGCATGCATACATCCAGCTGACAGAAGATGGCGCATAACTGCATGAGTTTGTGAAGTATCACAACAATCTTTCTCAGACATAATATTTTGGTCGTGAATGGAGTCGCTATTATAAGCAATGAAATGCATTTCTGTAAAGTCACAGGGGTCTTGAATGGAGCCACTATATGCAAGGAAATGCCTTTCTGTAAAGTTACAGGTTTAAGGAGCAACACATCTTTGGTCAAATTTATATTTCAAATAGTATTATAGAATGTTACGTTTTATTCATCTTTGTTTTTGTTTCTGTTGAGTCTTGTTATTAGAATGCCAGCAAAATAAAATGATATTAGCGAATTGGGCATTCCTCTGTTGCATTAGATCAATTCCGATGTAATGTTTTGTGTGAGTGAGTGATTAAAGAAATTTTTATGTCACATTTTTTGGATTTTTATCTTTATTGATGTTTTGAGTGATTCAAAAACTTGTGCTTACAACCTTTCTTTTTTGGACTGGGCTCTTCCAGATATCTTGTCTGTTCATGAGCGATATTGCAAATGACAATCATTATTAAAACCTTGATTGATGGTCGGTTTCCGGGGAAGAGTCTTGGCCATGGCCGGCTCCCAAGGAAGATAGCTGGAGGTCGGCTCCCGAGACCAAGTGAAGGAAGTGTTGGCCGATGATTGGGGTCGACTCCTGGGGAAATGTTGGCCGATGTGCGAAAGTCCATTTCACTCTTTTTGGCCCTAAGATTTGTTCGACACTTGACACACTGGCCCTAAGATTTGGTTCGTCAATCAAGGACATATTCAATATGCCTATTAAATATTAAATACGACTTTAGAGCTATTTTACATTTATTAGGATCTTGTTTTTTCCACATTTATATTATTAGTTTTTGCTCAAATAGAAACTCTTTTACAATAAAAAACGGAAATTGATAATTATCACTTATTTTTTGAATCCTGTTAAATTTTAACCATATGTTTAAAAATCATTTTTAGTATGTTTTTATCTCGCCTTCCCCTTCTCTCTTTCGTCTTTCGACTTTCGACTCTCTCTTCATCTATATCTTCGATTTAGAAAAAAATCTAGATTTACAAAATTATGTGTTAGAATATGGATCTGGTAACTTATGTGATTTGAGGTGCTGCTGGTGATTTATGACAATGATGGTATATGAATTAATAGTGATGGTGTCAATTAAAGCCCTATTTAACAATAGCCCCATCTCAACTATTATCTTCTTGAGAAAAAGGAACCTAATTAGTTTCCTAAGATCTTAGTATAAAATGATACTTCCTCTGTTGCATCCAATTTTTTACACTTTCTTTTTTTATAAAAATACTCCTATCATGTTTGCATATAAAATCATATGTATCTTAGGTATCTTGCCTAAGATATATCTTAGGCTCCTTAATCCAATCTTGTTATACATATATACATACTCACATGCATTATTTCGGTCACTGTCATACTTTTCGGTGATCTCATCACTTGGTAAAATCATTTTCAGTATGTTTCTATTTATTTATTTCGACTTTATCTTTCGACTTTCTCTTCATCTATATGGCGGTGATGAATTCAAAAAAAATAACATCAAACTCGACTCTAGGAAAAACTTGGTTGACTCTATTCATTTACAGCCCTAGATACCAGGGTTGAGAAAAAATTAAAATGAATCTGAAACCGAACCGAAATAGGTGAAAATTGAATGGCATGAAATCGAAATATTAAAAACTGAGCCATTTTAAATGGTTTGTTCCGGTTTTAGGTTCAAACCGAATCTATTACTACAATAAATAAATAAATAACATATAACATAATATATATATATATATATATATATATATATATATATATATATATATATATATATCACTACAAGAAATACGACAATTTACAATGGAAAACTTATGATGGAAAGATTGGGCGCGCCAAACTTACGACGAATATATTGGAAAATCTGTGGCAAGTACTTACCAATTTATGACAAAATTTGCAATCTGTCGTAAGTTCGAAAGATTGGGCACGCCAAACTTACGGCGGATATATTGGAAACTATGTGGCAAGTACTTACCAATTTATGACGAAATTTGCAATTTGTCACAAGTTCACTAATATATATATATATATATATATATATATATATATATACACACACACACACACACATATNTTGGGCGCGCCAAACTTACGACGAATATATTGGAAAATCTGTGGCAAGTACTTACCAATTTATGACAAAATTTGCAATCTGTCGTAAGTTCGAAAGATTGGGCACGCCAAACTTACGGCGGATATATTGGAAACTATGTGGCAAGTACTTACCAATTTATGACGAAATTTGCAATTTGTCACAAGTTCACTAATATATATATATATATATATATATATATATATATATACACACACACACACACATATATGGCAGTTCCCACCATGGTTTCATACTTACGACTATTTATTATTTATGACCAAGAGCTAAGTTGCGATCGATTCCGAAGTTCTGACCAAATTTGAACTTGTTATTCAATTATTGACGACAGAAAAGTGCCAGTCTTAAATGCACTATTTATGACGGATCGGTGTTAAATTTCCGTCATAAATAGCCCTGTTTGTTGTAGTATATATATATATATATATATATATATATATATATATATATATATATATATATATATATATATATATATATATATAT
>QRFB01008686.1:20286-32557 GCA_008931105.1 Oenanthe javanica
ATATATATATATATATATATATATATATATATATATATATATATATATATATATATATATATATATATATATATATATATATATAATTCATATATATATAAATATAAGTAATTGAAAATAAATATATTGGGCCTAACAATATATACTTCACTTGGTAGTTGGATATAAATTTCAAAGCTTAGTTCGACATTAGCAAATAATAAATGAGCGCGATATACTTGGACATTAGCAAAACTTGGAATTCTGTTCGGCTTAGTCTTGTCTAAAGTCCAAACTCTTACTCTTACAACTTAATTGGGTAACACTCTTTAATAACACTTTTTGTGTAAATTCTGAACGTAATTTTTTTAAGTAATTGTGTTTTGTTTATATAATTAAATTACATTTTTTTTCATTCAATTTTATAACCGAATCGATAAAAATCGAACCGTTATTTTTAAAACCGAAAGTGAAACTGATGGTTTACAATTATAATTTTTGATTTTTAAAACTGAAGGTACATAGTTCCAGTTCCAGTTTTATTCAAAAATTGAGCTGAACCGACCCATGCTCTCCCCTACTAGATATCTTTTTGAAGGGCTGAGATGCTAGAAGATGATGTTGAATCCCGCCAAGGGCTCATTTACTGTGGCGTCAAAAAGTTCTTAAACCTAACAATTTCCAAAATGAGGTTTGGAATAATTTTGACAAAGCAAGGTGCTTTTAAAAATGAAACAATTGGCTTCTGTAAAGATATGCGAAAACTAGCTGGAAGAGTAACTGCCCGTGGGAGGTTCATTTCAAAGTCGAGGATTAAGTGTTTACCTTTCTTCCAAGCACTAAGAAGCGAGAAAATCCCAAACACTTTTGAAGAACTAAATAAGTATAATGTAACCAAGGTTCTACACGAGTCAAATTAAATTATGTCTTGATAGAAAATTTCATGTTTCTTCTGATCACTACCTCAAGGAAAATAAAGTATTACTTTCAAGCACACAAGATCGAAGTATTAACATATCAGGCTCCAAGAATCGTATTGTATGGCTCGAAAGCTAGTGGGAGGCTGATCAATTGGGTTGTTGAGTTGAGGAAATTCGACATAAAGTTTTAACCATGACGTCTATAAAGCACAATCCCTTCCTGGGTATCCCAGATTCGGAGGCAAGATGAGCACGAACCAAACACCTTCGATGATGAAATTCGGTCGAAGATATACTGGTTGCTTTACTTTGATGGATTATCAGACAAAAATTAGCGAAACAGGTTTGGTATACCAAAGTCCTGAGAGCTTAATTTACTACTGAGTACACACTGCATTTGGATTTTTCATAAGCAAATAATGGCCGAGTAAGAAGCTTTCATTGGTAGGACTTGGATTGGCTAGGGCCCCAAAGCCAAAAACCTAAGGTTCTCAGAGCAACTACAATAAGGGTTGCCAAACTTATGTGACATGGCAACCTTGGTTGCCCACCTATTGGAGTTGGGAGGTTGCCTCTTGGTTGTCAACCAAGGTTGCCAAAATTTGGCAACTTCCCAAAATAGTTAATATATATATAAAATTTTAAAAGCATACTTTACTTTATCTACTTCAATACTTCTTATTTTGTTAAAGGAAATATAAAACATATATTGGGGACCACATTGGCAACCTTGGAAGGTTGTCAACTATTGGAGTAATTTTTTTTAAAGTTGCTAAAAATGACATGGATGTGAGAGAAATTAAAAAAATAATTTATGTGATGAGTTGTCTCTTCTTGGCAACCTTTGAGACAACATCTATTGGAGATGCTCTTAGAAGCTTAAAACTAGTGGTCACCAAAATAAATAAGGAGTACGAACTAAAGGAGGAAATGATGGTGAAATATGTAAACCTGGTGAGAGCCTTGATGAATCATTTTAATGAATGCACGTTAAATATAGTCCTTAAGAAGAGATAATGAAGGTCGGTACTCTATCAAAACTTGCTTCATCAGGAATTAAGAATTATACCAGAAAAGCCTACTTAGAAGTGCTATAAATTCTTTCATGAAGATTAACATGCTAACATTAGTATAGGCATCCATCTCAGTATTATTATCCGTGGCATTAGCATGTCCCTTTATGCTACTAGCTAGGGGTGACTCTTGTTTCATTTGTTCCTTCCCCATTTTCGTTGTGGTTGACCCCTTGTAACTCTATTTACTTTATAATGTCTATGGTGATCGAGTTTCAAATCAATTGTTTTATCGATCATAACGACAAGTATCTTTATTGTTGACTGATGAATAATGTTTCCCGATGATTCTTAACGTCCGTTAAGATTGATTTTAATTAATTGACCGAAGAACTAAAATACTCATCGACTCTTGTCTTTCATTAAATCTTACATGAGTTGTTCACTAAAGTCATGTGATATTGATCGAAGATATGAGCTATTGATTAAATTTTTGTGCTGGTGAAAAAAGTTATGAGTTGTTGAGTGGAGTTAAATGTTGTTAAACGATACTATGTAGCTTAAAAGACACATATAATATTTAGGGTTGATCGAGTTCTAGTTCTAAAACAAGTGAAATGGGCTTTTGCCCGTAAAAGGCCAAGAGTCTGCCTACACTCATTTGCCAAAAGTTTTCCGCTTCGGGCCATTTGCCAACTCTTTTTTGGGAGTCAATCTTTTCCAGTTAACCAACACTTTACTATTTATGATAATACAAACATTTTGTTATAAAATATTTAATAACTATTAATATGATCATATAAAAGAAAGAGAGCGAGAGCAATTAAACTTGATTTATAAACTGCCTCTTTGTTGTGTCACAAAACAAATCTACAAGACCTCTATTTATAGGCCAGAAACACCACCTTTAATTTTGTTAAACAATATGAGTGTTGCAGAGGGGGGGTTGAATGCAACTTATAAAATAATTACTTTTATTGCTAACAACAAACAAGACAGTAATACTAGTAAGTATGGAATGAAACAAACTTAAGCAAGCATATGAAGACAGTTGTTTTAACTTCAAAAAATAATTTTATTATTTTTTTGTTTGCTAGAACTGACTGAAAAATAATTCCAGCTACAAATAAATAAGAACAAAGGATTTGTTAATGATTCTTCTTTGAGAGAAGACTTATCTCAGTTGCATAATTGAAAAATGCTTGTGGGTTATGTGTATTTATACTGAAATACACATCCCACTTGCAAGTGCACTTTTTCTTTGTCCTAGAATAAAGCTTGAAATAGAAACTTTGCTTTTCTTATTCAATCTTGTCTTCATTCCATTTGTAGATAAAGTTGTTCTGAGATGTACAAATATCCTTGACTCATTGATCACGCTTTATCTTTTTGTTTGTCTTCTCCCAAGTTGCAGTAGTAGACTTGGCAGACTAGATAGTAACGTCAAAATCATTTATTGTATTTTCACTATCTAGTCTTTTACCTGAAACAGACTGTTAGCTTCACTAAAAGGTTACTGTCAACTTTTAGCTTCTCTTTGGTGATAGTATTTTTGGCTCCCCATACTTTGCTGTCAAGCTTGATGGTGTTCTAAAATATGTTGTCTTCTAAAGCTTCTATCAACTATCCCCGCTAATATTTCTGTCAACTATCCCGCCAAAGTTGCTATCAGTAAACTTGTTGTCTTCAAATCTTCCTTCTCCGCCAAATTTACTGTCAATGGAATAGTTTATGTCAATAATACTTGTTGTTTTCAAATCTTCATTCTTCTCCAAGTTTACTGTCAATGGAATAATTGTTTTCGTCTGTTCCAATTGTGTTGTCACTGGAATATGTTGTCGTAGGTTTCAGTTGTAGAATGTTATTGTCAAAGTCTTGACCCATGTTGTGCCTGAACACTTTGTGAACTTCTACTTCATGGATCATGTTATTGTATTTGTACAAGACAGTAAATATTGAGACTTACTGTCACCTACTTGGCTTTTAAACATATTGTTATAAGTGACAGCTAAACATACTGTCAATATACATATGACAATATATTTTACTTAGTTAATTTCTAATTAATCTAAGTAACTTATAGTTGATTACAATATTAACACCACGATCCCTAACAATCTCCCCTAATTTATTTTTATGTGAAATAAAGACAAATTCAAAGTAAATTACAGATGTTAACTCAACTAACATGACTGAAGTATTTATGCAAAAAAAATATTCAAGAAAAATTACAAGTACAAATTTATCTCAAACTAAGCTCCTCTAGACTAAACACTTCTTCAAATTTTAGTTTAAGGTTCATCTTCATTTCTTTGCTAGAATCATTTTGTCATGAAGACCTTCAAGTGCTTTAGAGCCTGCTTTTCTTCATCTGTCCTGGCATGATCAGAGACACGGTCTAAGACTAGCTTTACCATCTTATATGATAGATCCTTCAAATCTCGATAGGTGTAGTAGTTTGGAGGATTCCTCAACTATAGGGGAGAATTTATAGGAAGAAAAAAGAAGTTATAAAGTCTTATCTTCGCACTTAGGAGAAGTTAATATCCTTAAGGGGAGATTTTAGACAAGAAAAAGAAGAAAATTTTATCATCTGATCCTTATGGGAAATAATAGAATATGGGAGAATCAAGAAATTGTATCATATACTTGAAAGGAGTTATCAGTAGAGGATTCCTCATCCAAGTGGGATGTACAAAAAAGAATTGAGACTTCTATTGATTATCTAAAGGGAGAAGAAGAAAAAGAAGAAGAATCACATTCTTAGGGGGAGAACATTATCTGAGCTATGTTCTATGTTCTATTGAAGACGTTCCCATAAATCTAATTCTTATGAAGCTCTGTTCATGATAAGTTCTTTAAGTTCAAACTATAAAGGATTTTGAAGCAGAGAAAGATCAAACAGACAAAAATGAATATGATACTACATGAATATCAATTCAGTGCTAGAGGAACAGACATCTTTCATTTCAGTTACTCAAGAAATCTGGAAATGTAGAATCCGATCTAGAAAAACCAGTAGCATTATTTACAAGTCCCGGACCATTACTTTTTCTAGTTGTCAATTGAGTTATCCTCTCTATGAGATTTGTTTGCTAAGTTTATCAATCAAATATGGGGAGATTGTTGGTGAGATTACGAAGCTGTATGAATAGTAATCGTGATAACTCAACACTAGAACATGACAAGTAAATAATACTATGCCTACGCAAAAATTAGGAAGAAATAAAGACATGGCAAATACAGTGAATCAAGATATTATAAGAAGTTTTAAAGTGTATTACAGGTCACTGAAAAAAGTTCATTAATATGTTCAAGCCTCAGTGAAGAATAATGTGTAAAGACTTTCAGGGTTTCAGAAGTGTTGAAGATTCGGTATAAAAGTACTACTAGAAGATTTCAGTGTACCAGTATTGATTGAAAATAGACAATGTTCGAAGCATAGGAATCTTGAAGAATTGAAGACATGGTAAAGACAAAGGATTGAGAAGAAAACTGCAGTCTTGGAGTTATACTCACTGAAAGAAGTTCATTTGTATGTTCAAGCGTCAGTGAAGAACAGAGAATGAAGTATTCAAGATTGTGGTAGTAATGGAGACGTTGTCTAAGTACCAGAAAAGATTCCAGTGAAAGTACAGTGTTTATTGACAGTCAGTGTTTAAAGCAATGCAACAGTCCAAGGTTAATCAGCTGAAACAGAAAAGAATCAAGGGAATTTAATTCAGTGTTAGTCGTTTGTGAACCAGACCAGTGCACTAAGCGTCATCATAACAAGAAGAGAATTACCTTGATGTATCAGAAAAAAAATCAGTTGATCAAGCCAGAAGAGTAAAAACCAAGTGGTAAATACTTTAAGCATTTCAAGAAATTGGTTAAGGCAAGTATTACTACATTTGGTGGCTCTTGTACTCTTGAAGCAATGTAGGAGGCGCAACAAAACTCCTTAGGCGCAACGAAATACTTGTGAATAAGTTTCTAAGTACTTTCATGGCTCCTACACACTGCAAGCACTCTAGAGGCGCAACAAAACTCTTTAGGTGCAACAAAATACTTGTGAATAAGTTTTTAAGTACTATATATAAACAAAATGACGTGCTCATTTTGAAGGGTGTTCTGGTTCATCTCTTCCAATCAAAATTTCCGGAGAAGAACACAGTAAAAATATACAGAGAGGACAAAACAAATCAAAGCTTTATCCATTACTCCTTACCGGAGTCTTTTGTTAATGGCCGGATAAACCTTGTAATATTTTAAGGGCCATTACAAAATACTCCCCGTAGTTAAATCCTTAGACAAAATTATAGATACAAATATTGTATAGGATCTGACTTGTATATTTTTGTAGAAGCAAAGAACTAATTTGTTCTTTGGAAACAAGTTATATTTTTAACTGGGTGTAGCAACCTCATGATTTATATACGAAAGATATATTCCCCAAAACTTATCTCGTTAAATTACTTGCTAATTTTCTAGAACATTAATGCTTATTCATAAATACAGAAAATTACTAAGTCAGTCTCCTAAACACTATTGACCTCATGAACTCGAACCCACTAACCGAACTCTAAATTATTTATCCGCAAAAGATTCGAAAGAATTTATTTAATTTAGTGAGTATCATATTCAACCCCCCCTCTACGATACTTCGGGACCTAACACATAATTTTCAGGTACCTTTTCTTCTATGGAAGCATGTGTCACTTCTAGGATAATATCCTCTTCAGAAGACAATACTACCACTTCAGGGGCGTGTACCACTTCAGGAGGTAATACCACTTCGGGGGTATCTTCCGGAACACGTGCCACTTTAGGGGCCAGTCCGATTAATTTCTATTTTCGAACCTCTTCAGGAGGTAATACAACTTTAGAGCTATTTTCCGGAACATGTGCCACTTCATGGCAAGTCCGATCAATTTTCACTTTAGCGGTGCAATATCTTTTACACCAATAGATCTACCACGCTTCTGGCGTGGTTTTGAATTCCGGATCAATTCTTCAAGAATTGATTTATTCTTAGGGTTATCAACCCTTACCAGAGCATTAACAACGGGTATATATGATTTCACAATATGTCTAGAATCATTAAAAGTATCAAGCATTTGAGTAACAATATTTTATATATGAATAATTCTTTGAACTTCATATTCACATTGATTAGTACGGGGATTAATAGAATTAAATCCTACTACATACCATGATATTTCAGAATTAAATTTATACAAACTTTATATCCCTCTAATGAAGGGAATACAGACTCATCAAAATGATAGTAAGCATATCAGGCAATAAAAATATCACCAGTTAATGGTTCAAGATAGACGGTGAATCAAAATCAACATAGATTCCATGTCTTCTTTAGGGTCCCATTTTTATTCTTTATGGTAGAGTAATGGGAAGTTAGGAACATATACAACAATACCAAAAATCTTAATATGGGAAATATCGGGTACTTGACCTAGATCTAATTGATGGGATGATTCTTTATGATAAGGGGATGGTGTAACTCTTATTATATTCACGGAATGAAATATAGCACGAATCCAAACAGATGCATGTAACTTAGCCCTTAATATTAAAATACGAGTAATGAGTTAAAATCTCTTAATCAAAAATTTAACCAAATCATTTTGTGTATGAACATGAGCCATAAGGTGTTTAACGGAGATTCTTACCGACATACAATAATCATTAAAAGTTGAAGATGTGAATTCGGCAGTATTATCAAGACGAATTGATTTAATGGGATGGTCAGGGAATTGAGCTCGTAGTTTAATTATTTGGGCAAGTAATTTTGTAAAAGCTCTATTTTGTATTGAAAGTAAACAAACATGGACCATTTAGTTGAAACATCAATTAAGACCATGAAGTATCTAAAATGAATAAAAGATGGATGAATAGGGCCACATATACCTCCTTCAAGAAATTTGAAGACTTGGTTTGAAGTTTGACAAAAGACGGTCGAACAATCAGTTTTACCAAGGAACATGTTAAACAAGGAAGTTTATCACATGGTATGACCTTTTGATTTCTAAGAAGATGTGCCATAGAATTTTCAATAATACGATGCATCATAGACCCTCTTGGATAACATAGTCTTTCATGTCAAAGGGTAAGAGATTTTGGATCTATGATTTTGGGAATTCTGATACTATGAGATTCAACAACTTTAATCTTTGTAACATATAGCTTGACAAAGATTGAGGGTAATTTTTTTAAGATTTTCTTATTATTTGAGCTAGTTGAAGTGATGATAAGATATTCCTTTTCGTTTTCATTAGTAGTTTCAATATGAAACCTTTTAAGATAAATATCTCTAAAACTCAGAAGATTTCTAGTGGATTTACTGGCATAGAGGGCATTAGGTATATGAATTTGTGTCTCATTTGGTAGGAGAAAACTAGCTTTCCCGAGACCTTCTATTATGTTTGATGTACCGAAATCGTCCACACATGTGAATTGGTTTTAGTCAACTCTGAAAAATATTTTAGATTTTGTAGAATTGTATGGGTGGTCGCGCAGTCAATAATGCATATATCTCTCATACTCCAATGATATATATATATATATATATATATATATATATATATATATATATATATATATANATATATATATATATATATATATATATATATATAAGTAGACAACATTTTTATTAAAACAAACACACACATAAAACATAAACATAGAAATTAAACACATTAATTATCTAGATCGTAATAAATTTAGCACTCGTGTTTGTTATATTTAAGGTTCGTCATTTCTTATTGCATCATTAACTAAATTCTGGTTATAATTACCAAAGTTGGTTTACACTATTTTTCTTTTAGGCCTTTTAGATAATTTATACAAGTTAACAAGATGTTTTGGCGTTCGACAAGTGCGAACTAAATGTCCTTCAGCCCCACATTTCTGACAAATATCTCTAGCATCTCCTTCTTGTGATACATTCCCTTTATTTGGCATTTCAGGTTGCCACCTCAGATTGCTAGAGTTGTTGTAACCATATGTTAAAATTATACTTTGATATTTTAAATTCTAATTATTTTAATAATTGGTTAATGTTGACCAAGTTTTTAGGATAAATACGTTTAGGATTAGTTGTTTAAATATTTTAGAATTGCAGCATTTTTTTAGGGATAAGATGTATTGGGTTTATATATAGCCCATTCATATTAATAATGATATATGATGCAAGTTACGTTATATTTTATTTTTATCACTATGCTAATATATACACATATACACATATTTAAACCTATATATGGCATCAGAGCTCTCTTCTTATAGGACCTGTGAAATACCATGACCCAAACACCATAACCAAAACTATATCCATAAACCATAACCAATATCATAACCATAACCATAACCCATATCATAAATCTTGTTTATATTCACATCATGGCAATCTAATTTAGTAATTTTACAAAATTTACTCTAGAAGTATTTGATGGAAATAATTATCATATTTAGGCTGCACGTATGGAAACATATATAGAAGTACTTGATCTTTGGGATGCGGTAGAAGAAGAAATTGATACTAGTGTGCCTAAAAATCCTACCACGGCACAAAGAAAAGCACAAAAAGAACTGAAGATAAAGAATGTCAAAATAAAGGCATGTTTATTTGTAGCAGTTTCATCAAACATCTTTATGAGTATCATATCTCTAAAATCACCAAAGGAGATATGAGAGTATCTGAAAAAGGAATACGAAGGAGACAAAAAAATAAATCGGATCAAAGTTCTTAATTTGATTAGGGAATTTGAACTTAAAAAAAAATGAAAGATTCTAAAATGATCAAAGAATACTCTGATAAACTTCTTGGTATTGCCAATAAGGTACGCCTTCTTGGATCTGAATTTTCAGAATCAATGATTGTACAAAAAATTCTTGTTACAGTGCCTGAAAGATATGAAACAATTATTAGTACTTTGGAAAATACTAAAGATTAATCAAATATATCTTTGATAGAATTGGTTAATGCATTTCAAGCTTAAGAACAAAGGAGGAGAATGAGAAATGAAGATATAATAGAAGGTGTTCTCAAAGCAAAGGTAGAAAGTTTAGAAAGTGGCGTATGCGTTTATTGCAAAAAAATGAATCATCCACAAATTAAATGTTGGTGGAGGCCTGATATAAAATGCAACAAATGTGGACATGTTGAACGAGTTTGCAAGTATCAACACCATGAGAAGGCAAAAGATGTTACTGCCCAAGAACTTGAAGACGATGTTTTGTTTTAATCGAAGTTTAAAAATATCAAAGTAAGGAAGAGTGTTAAAATTATACTTTGTTATTTTAAATTCTAATTATTTTAATAATTGGTTAATGTTGACCAAGTTTTTATGATAAATAAGTTTAGGATTAATTGTTTAAATATTTTTGAATTGTAGCAGTTTTTTTAGGGATAAGATGTATTGAGTTTATATATAACCCATCCATATTAATAATGTTATATGATGCAAGTTACATTATATTTTATTTTTATCACCATGCTAATATATAGACATATTTAAACCTACACCATCACGTTGCCACTTCAAGTGGCCAGAATTATATTGATTTCGAAACCGACCATAGAAACTTCCTCGTCCACGGTTTCGTCCATAACATCGTCATCTTCTATTCCCTTTTCCACAGTCATTCTTCTAGAATGATGTGTTATGTATTTCAGATAACTGGGCAGAGCGTGTAGGACGTGTCTGATGATTTCTTAGCAACAACTCATTATTCTTTTCAGCCACAAGAAGGAGAGCTGCCAATTCACTATATTTTTGAAAATTGTATTTTCTGTAATGTTGCGCTAATTGCGTTGGTGTGAAAGGCTGAGAGAGTTTTTTCAATCATCTCAGCATCAGTAATTTTTTCACAACATAAAATTAATTTTGAACTTGTTTTAAATAACATGGAATTATATTCCGAAACAGATTTAAAATCTTGTAGCCTTAAATTAATCCAATCATATCGGGCCGACGATAAATAAACAAGTTTTTGGTGATCAAATCTATCTTTGAGATTATTCCAAAGAATGAGCGGATTTTTAATTGTTAGATATTCTGATTTTAAATCTTCGTGGATATGATGCCTAAAACATATAATAGTTTTGGCATTTTGTTCGATAGTTAGGGTTTTTTCGGGCTCAATAGTATATTTTTACCCGTTTGTACTAGGATATAATTTTGCATTAAGCACTCATAACAGATAATTATTCCCAGAAACATTCAGTGCAACAAGCTCTAATTTTGCAAAAATTTTCATTCTAGTAAATATTTAAAACATGATATAATATAACACATCAATTAATAAAGCATGTATAATAATGATATATAATATAATTTAGTACAAAAGTTACGACGGCATAGCCGATCATTGAAATTTTAAATAATACTTGATGGTAGTGTCATCTTTATAGTAATACTTGAGGGCATAACCATCTTTATATTAATAGATATTATAAATAAATTTATAAATAATGAAATATAATAAAATAAATAAGGTTCTGTCATAGCTCCTTCTTTAAACAAGGTTCAGTTGGACAGAGACTCGCGTTTTTTTTTTGACTAATTTGGCTTATAGCCTTACAAATGAGTATCTGTTCTAAAGAAATTCTCGGGGTGAGCCAGGATCGAACCCAGGACCTGGGACGACAGAGGATAAGCCCTCAACCACTTGGGCTATCCAACCGTGCTCATAAACGGCCTCTTTGATGCAACACAAAACAAATCTAGAAGACCTCTATTTATAGGTTAGAAACACCGCCTTTAATTTGCTTCTCAAGAAAATAATACATATTATCTATCTGAACTACAGGGCAATTTGTTATTATTATATATATAAAAACTTTTTGACAATCAATATATAACACATTTGATATAAAGATGACTCCGCTATCAATATTAATCCCAATCAGTTCAATTCATGCACCACCGAGTTACCGCTCGATGAATAAAATAGTGAACGACAAACATAAGTTATCAACTAAACCAATCATTATTCAAACCGCTCCACAAATTATGAGTATTATGGGCGTATTCTAATTTTAGGTTTTGTGCAATAACAATTATATTAAATTTAATCTTTTGAATTTAAAATTTAATAATAATAATANGCGTATTCTAATTTTAGGTTTTGTGCAATAACAATTATATTAAATTTAATCTTTTGAATTTAAAATTTAATAATAATAATATATATATTAATTATCAACTTTATTTATTATTATTAAATTTATAGTTATGACACAAAAACATGTATCATAATAAATATAGTAGTATAAATATATTTACAACATAAAATTTGTTTCAAAACCATTAAATATCAATTATTATAATCATATAAAATAAGAAAAAATAA
>QRFB01008687.1:791-26927 GCA_008931105.1 Oenanthe javanica
ATAACAACCTTAAGGGGAGATTGAGTTGACCTCTTATGGGGAACATAGAGAGCTGTATGATCTAGTTCGAATTGCAAGATGAACGAGAATGATTGTTCAGAAGTCTTTACTAATGATTTGTTTCTTTATTGAAAGAACCCCATCTTTGAAGAACATTGAAGTGGAGGAAGCTAAAGGAAAATGAAATTCAGAAATTCATCATTCATTTTCAGCAACTCAGGAAATCTGGATTTAACTGATTATATCTTTCCAGAACCTTTTGTATATTATTTTCATGTCCAGTACTTTAATTGTTTCTTGTATGTTAGTTGAGTTATCCTCTAGTAGTTAATTTTATTTAATTGCTTTTGGGGGAGATTGTAAAGGGAAATAGTATTTGATTGCTATTCCATATCAACCAAATAGGGGGAGATTGAAAGGGGAGATAGGAGTGAAGGGAAGTAACTCACTGCACTTTCATGTGTACTAGAAATGCTAAATGTAATCTCTATGTAATGGTTGATGATAACTCAACAATAGAACAGGACATGTAATAATATGCAGGTGCACAGAAATCTTGGATCACAGAGTTCAGTTAAGACAAAGTATCAAAGGATCATCTACAGACTTGAAGCTCACTGGAAGAAGTTCATTAACATGTTCATGCCTCAGTGGAGAATAAAAGATGTTGACATCTATTCAAGGATGTGGAAGCTACAGAAGATTGTCTTAGTCTATGACGATTTTAGTGCATTACAATCGAAGCAACAAGTAAGGTTTGCAAAGAAGAATGTGGAATCATGTTCGGAATCAAGAGCCCCTATCAAGACTAGTCACTTATGAACCAGACCGTTGCATCAAGTGTCAGGACATTGGAGGCAAGCTCTCGTCGGTTAATATGATTTTAATCATTCTAAAGTTGTTGGTTTTCTTGAGTCATGTGGAGGATCAACAAAGGTGGTAAATCAGTGTTGGAGAAATGTCAGCCTAATGGATAAGGGACAGACGGCACAACCTGATTGGATCTTACTAAAGCTTCACAGATTAGAAGGCCAAATACTTGGACGTGGTGGAGTCACGTATACGGGGCCAAGTATTTGGATAAGGAAGTCTACACAAATTGAAGAGTGGAATGGAAATATTTAATTTAATTAAATAAAGTATTTATTTAATTATTTATATATTTTATAAATAAAGATATTCTTTATTTATATTTTATATATTTATTAAATATTACTTTTACATTAAATATTTCCAAAGGCATGCTTGGCACATGACTTTGAAGATATGATTTGAGTGGACAAGAGTAAAAGGTGGAAAAGCAAAAAGCAAAAAGCAACACCTTTTTCAATATACAAAAAGAACCCAAGTCTTTATCTTGAGTGTGCATCCGGATGAGAAAAGAAAAGGGGAGAGAGAGAAAAATTATTCTCTCCCCCATGGCCAAACTAGATCTTGAATATATTTGTAGCCATGATTTTCTTTATTATACCACTCCTCTATTCTTCTATTGAAAACACTTGTTAAATCTTGTATAGAAGATAGGGTTGATTTTTGTCTCCTAGATCTACAAAATGTAATAGTTTTAGAGGAGACAAAAATCACTTCTTTGTTGTGTTCTTGAGCTTATGTTCTTGAACTTGTTTGTAGCATCTACCCCACTTCAATGAATATAAAGTTATATTCTTGGATCTTGTTGTGTTGTGTGTTTTGGATGATTTACCGTTCATTATCTTGGTTATTTTAATGGTGTTCTTGAGGTTGAAGAAGATGATGAACAGTAACCGGGTTTGAACCAAAGTAATTTTTATGTTGTCCCAAAAATTATTAATAGTCATATTCAATTGGGAATCGTATTCACCCCCCCCTCTACGATCTCCGGGACCCAACACAATCCAATTTATCAGTTGATTAACAAGCTTCAACTGATAACTGGTTCCCTAGTCAATGGATATTTATAAGTCATATATCCATCGACTAGTTATAATAGATTTTTTTAAAACCCTATTGAAATTCTAAGTAGTTTGTTATCATCAAAACTCATAATTCCTAACAATCTTCCCCTATTTATGGATATGTAAAATATGCATAAATTTTCTGTTGATGATAACAAAACTCCTAAACATTTTCATTCTAGCAGAAATTTCAATATAGGTAGAAGTAATTTGAGACAGAGTGATCAAATACCAGTAAGAGATAAATTCTGACAATTTGATGCTAAATCTGAATCTTCTATCTTCTTATTCTTCTCCCCCTTGACTCATTCATTTTGTCTTCATTTTTCTGTATAAGGATCCCTTCAGACTCTTTTCATCCTTAACCCTATATTCCAGTTGGCTTGCAAGATGGTTCAATTCCAGATTGGGCAGTTTGTCAATTTCTTAACAAATATCAATGCATTTTTCTCTGCCTTCCCTGTCCTTGTAGATCATCATGTAGAATGGTTCATGAAGTACCTTCCTTCCTTTAGGTTCCAAATTTTGATTCTGTCATCCCTTTCTTCTTGAATGGGTGTCTCCCTTATCTTCTTCATCTTCTCAAGAATGGCTTTCCCTAGCTCTTCAGTTAGATAGTACTTTCTGTTGAGCATGGTGTAGATCTTCCTTAAGATGCCATATCCTTGATCCAAGACTTGATTGAATGTGAAAGTTGAATGTGATCCATCTTCATACTCAATGTGAAGAAGATCAACATCCCTCTTCCTTTGACCTTTTACTGCAATCATTCCTTCACTCTTGATTGGCATAAAATTATCATATTTGGGTTTGAACACTTCTATTTCTTAGGCTTGACCACTCCCAGAAGCTTGACTTTCAATCTTCACCTCTTTTGGCTTCTCTTTCTTAGCCTCTTTTTCCTCAACAACAAGTCTCCTTTTAACTCTAGAAGTTTTTGGTTCATCTACAGGCTTGTTTTCTCTTTGTTTCATTCTTGGCCTCCTTTCACCTTCTTTTCTTCTGGCTTCTCTAATTAGCCTATCCTCCTCATCAAATTTCCTTTGCAGTTGAATAGCTAGTTCTTCTTGTTGCTCCCTTTCTTTCACACCAACCACTATTGCTTTGCTCAATAGTTTCTCACCTCCACCTGTGACAGATTTCTCTTTCTTCTTGCCATCTTCAATTAACTTTCCCTTTCCTTTTCTATTACCAAGTTGTGAGCTAGTTTCTTCTATCCTTATTTCTCCTTTCTTTACTACTTCAAGAATTTCTGGCAATAAGGCAATTGGCTCTTGTGCATCAATCTCCTTGTTTTTGCTGGCAATTGAATCAAATTGCCTTACAATATGTTGAGCCAATTCCTGCTTTGGATCCTTCCTTTGTATGACATCCTCTGTATTATTGATTACAGCTTCAACTTATTTTCTCTTTAACTCCCCATGCTTCTCCCCCCTTTTTGTTATCAGCAACAGGCTCTTGCTCCAATGATTGAGAAATGAGAGGGGTTTCCAAGAGTCTGTTCAGGAGTTTGATTTGAGTTACTTGATTCTTCATGATTTGCTCCATGTTAACTTCCGTAGCTGTCACTCTTTTCACCAATGCCACAACTTCATCCTTGGCTATGAACTCAGTGTCAAGCCTTTGCTTGATTCTTGTCATCATGGTGAGACTGATTCTTGAATCAATTGTGGAGTCAAAATGCATCCTTGAGCTATCAATTTCTTCCCTGATTTTCTTGAGTTCATACTTAGACCCTGTAACATGCATTTTCTTAATCTTCAAGTTGTCTCTGTAAAAGTTGAGAATTCTTCTGTGTAAAGGATCCTCTACATTCACTTCAGCCATGGATCTTCTGTAGTGAGAAATTATGGCCTTTTAAGTATCAGCCAAACATGTTTCATCATTGGCCACATTAGGGTATAGAAGCTCATCATCAGAACTATCTTCAAAGTCTTCAGGATTCATGTGGGATACATCATCAGATTGTCTAGCTAGATTTTCCTTTCCACTCCCGAATTATTCCTCTATCTGCACCAATCCCAACATTTCTTCAGCTACTTGATTAGTGGCTGCTGCCAATTCTTGATAGTGGGGATCTTCATGTTGAAAGGTTGAAGCATCAAGGTTTACTTCAATCTCATCATTCACTTCCATGTGGGCATCTGCAACTCCTCCAGGAACTCCATTTCCTCCATCTCCCCCTGACTCCAACCCCAACTCCTGGGTGAGTTCTGTTGCAACCTGCTCAGTTTTAGAAGTTGATGCTTCATTGAATGGTGAAATGAATTTCTCTCTATTCTTTTCTCTCTCACTCTCTTCTCTCTGTTTTTGCATCAGATCTCATCCTGGATTCTCACCTCTCCCTTACTATCCTCTTCTTTTGCATCACCTGCTAAGGTGGAACTCTCTTTGCTCACACCCTCTCCTTTTGCCACCTCAGAAGAATTTGAGGGCCCCTCATTCACACACTCTCCTTTTGCCAAGGTATGCAAACCTTGCCTCTCACACACCTCACNCCTTTTGCCACCTCAGAAGAATTTGAGGGCCTCTCATGCACACATTATCCTTTTGCCAAGGTATGAAAACTTTGCCTCTCACACACCTCACCCACTCCACTCAATCCTAGTAGAGTATTGGCCACTTGAAGTGTTTCATTAGATGATTTATGAATTGGAATTACGGTGTCAATCGATGGATAAGAAATATCCATCGATGGATGAATATCCATTGATTGAAGCTCGTCGATGGATGGAAGTATATTAGTCAATGGATGTTGGTTATCAGTTGATTGACTAGTATCCCTTGACTTGTGAGAGTTTACAGAATTTTCCTGATCAACCAAGGTGTTAACCTTATTTGGTGATACAGGTGAGAGTGTTGGCTCCACCCTAAGTTGCAAAGAGGGTGAATTTGAAATATTGAAATTATCAATCAACAATGCTTCTGAAGAAATAGATTTTGAGGGAGATTGAGGAGTTGAAATAGATAGAGAGTGGGGTTGTGCCTCAGGAAAATTCTTAGACACATCAAAATAAGAAACTGAAGGCTCCACCAAATTTGCATTTGGCTTTGCAATTGTGTATGTTCCCTGTGAAATATTTTTGTCCTTCTTTCTCCTTTTGTATGGCTGTAGAACTTTATGTCCCTCACCCCCATCTAATGGTCTTGGTTGAGACCTCTTTTTCAATAGCTACACATTGTTGAGAAGGTGTAACTAGGGATTTTCTAATATCCTTTAACACAACATCAATCTTTTGAGAGATTGGGCTAATGGCTGGCTGGACACTCTCAACCTCTCCTTCCTTATCCTTCTGGCTTTCTTGATGTTGGCCAGTTCCCTCACCCTTATCAATCACCTTCACACTCCCCTCAGTTGTTTTTCTTTTCTTAGTTTTTACAACAGTAGTCTTCTGAGAAACTACTGAGGTGGTTTGTTTAGATTTGATTTTGGAAGGTTGTGCAACTTGGGTAGGAGGGATGAGGGCATTTACATCTCCCTCCATTGTTGTAGAAGGCAAAGGAATTGAGATGCCAGAAGAGGTAAAAGAGAAATTGAATTTCTTGAGATATACCTGTACAAAGGGAGGATAGGTGAGGCACAACCTAGGGTGTAAGTTGATTCTCACCAAGTCCTTGAAGACCCTTTTGTTCTGTGTCCAGGCCTCCAAAGTTTCCATTTCTGCATTAATCTCATAATCTCCAATAGAGGCATTAATTAACAGCATAAAAAATCTAGTAAAATAGATGTTATTTTTCCTAGATGACTTGTTTCCTAATTTAGCAGTTAATTCATTTAGGAGTAATGTGCTAAAATTAAAGTACTAATCAAATAGTACAGAATAAGCAATTTCTTGCATAGTTGTGGTAATTGCATCAAAATTAGTTATTTTTCTAGAAAATACTTTAATAATAACATCAAAGAAGTAACTTCATTCTTTCCTTAGATTTTTCCTAACAACCTCACCTAATCCTATTTCAGCATTAGTATAGTTAACAAATTCTAGCATGTCCCTAATCTCATTTTTAGTAGGTGACCTATCACAATTATTTTCAGGTAATTCTAAACAATCAGACAAAATAGTACGTGCAATGGTATAAGAGTTACCTTTGCAAGTATAAGAAATTACCTTCCCATCTTGTGATACTTCTGCAGAGCTCCATAGTTTCTCAACAAAAGAACACACTACTGTGGGTGCTTCACTGAGTGCTTTGGACACTTTGCAGTCTCCCAGAAATCACATCAACGGATGGAAGTCCACGGGAGCATCATTCACTGTTAGACATGCTGTGAAGTTGTTTTGTTCATATGTGAACCCAGTAGAGGAGACAATCTTCTTTTGTGGTGTCATTTCTGATTCTTGAGAAATTAGAAGGAACTTGAAAGCAAGTTAGTGAATTTGACAAGTAAAAGCTCGAGAGAGAGAGAAAGAGATTCAGCAATTTGAGATAGAAAATAAAATAGCAATTGAGAATGAAGTAAGAATTATTATTGCTATTTATATTTTCTGTGATTAAGAAGAATTGAATAGACAATTTTAATTAAGGATATAGCCGTTATGAGATAAAAAGAGTTAAGAAAAATTATTATAAATGACAATCGATGGGTATGTTCATCTATTGACAAATAAGGTAATTAATCAACGGCTATAATTTGATCAACAGATGAATAAAACTGTATAAATTCTATTACCATCGATGGATAAAATAAAGAATTAATAATTTACCAGTCGATAAATAATTAACAAGGTAATTATCTGTCGATAAATAAATATCCATCGAAAGGAGTAGAATTTATCTGTTGATCCAAATAAATAAGAGAAAATTTATCAATCGATAAACAATTACTTAGGCAATTATCCGTCGATAGATAAATATCCATCGATAGGAATATATTTTATCTGTCGATCAAATATATCCATCGATAGCTGCATAAATATCCATTGATAATTAACACAGTTATCAGTTGATCACTTTGTTTCAACAGATAATTGTGAACAATGGCAAAAAGAAAAAAAAACTTGGCATACATTTCAAGATTGAGTAAAATTAAGCATACCTAACTCACAGACTAATCTATTAAAAGTAGATTCATCTAGAGGTTTGGTAAAAATGTCTGCAAGTTGTTGTTCACTAGGGACAAAATGTAATTCAACTGTACCATTCATTACATGTTCCCTAATGAAATGATACCTTATGTCAATGTGTTTGGTTCTGGAATGTTGCACANCAAAATGTAATTCAACTGTACCATTCATTACATGTTCCCTAATGAAATGATATCTTATGTCAATCTGTCTGGTTATGAAATGTTGCACAGGATGTTCTGTTATTACAATGGCACTTGTATTATCGCAGAAAATAGGAATCTTGTTTAAGTTGAACCCATAGTCAAATAGTTGATTCCTCATCCATAATATTTGTGCACAGCAACTTCCAGCAGCAATGTACTCAGCTTCTGCAGTTGAAGTTGATACTGANTTTGTGCACAGCAACTTCCAGCAGCAATGTCCTCAACTTCAGTAGTTGAAGTTGTTACTGAGTGTTGCTTTTTGTTAAACCATGACACAAGTTTGTTTCCTAGAAATTAACAAGTGCATGTAATACTTTTCCTGTCTATTTTGCAACCCACATAATCTGCATCTGAGTAGCCTACTAGATTAAAACCAGAATCTCTAGAATACCAAATACCTAAATTTGATGTACCCTTGAGATATCTAAAAATTCTTTTCATAGCCACTAAATGAGATTCATTAGGATCAGCCTGAAATCTAGCACATAAGCATGTAGAGAACATTATATCTGGCTTACTAGAAGTTAAATATAAGAGTGAGCCTACCATGCCCCTGTAACTTGAAATATATATTTTGGCTTCCTTAGTGTTCAATTCAAGTTTGGTGGCAGTGGCCATGAGAGTTTTTGCAGAAGAACATTCACTTAACTCAAATTTCTTTAACAAGTCATGAATGTACCTTGTTTGATTTATAAAAATACCATCCTTAACTTGTTTGACTTGCAAACAAAGAAAATAGGTAAGTTCTCCCATCATGCTCATTTCATATTTGCTTTGCATTAATTTGGCAAACTTTTTACAAAGTCCCTCATTAGTTGAGCCAAAAATAATGTCATCCACATATATTTGTACAAGAATGATAGAGCCATTAACATTTCTACTGAATAGAGTTTTATCAATAGTACCTCTTGTGAAGTGATTCTTAATGAGGAACTGAGATAAAATGTCATACCAGGACCTTGGTGCTTGCTTCAAGCCATAGAGTGCTTTGAGTAGATAGTAGGCAAAGTCAGGAAAATTTGGATCTTCAAAGCCAAGAGGCTGTTCCACATAGACTTCCTTTTCTAATACTCCATTCAAAAATGCACTATTCACATCCATCTGGTAGACTTTAAAATTAGCATGTGCAGCATAAGCTAGAAAGATTCTGATTGCTTCTAACCTTGCAACTGGTGCAAATGTTTCATCAAAATCAATTCCTTCTTCTTGTGAATATCCCTTTGCCACAAGCCTTGCTTTGTTTCTAGTCACAATACCAGTTTCATCCATTTTGTTTCTGAATACCCATTTTGTACCAATTACTGATCTATCTTTTGGTTTGGGTACTAGCTTCCACACTTTATTTCTTTCAAATTGATTCAGTTCTTCTTGCATAGCCAAAACCCAATCAGGATNTTTCAAATTGATTGAGTTCCTCTTGCATAGCTAAAACCCAATCAGGATCCAAGAGAGCATCTTCAACTCTTTTAGGTTCTTCTTGAGATAGGAAGCTGTTATACATACACTCATTTTGAGTAACACTTCTTGTTTTGACACCATCTTCTGCATTTCCAATGATTAGCTCAAATGGATGGATTTTTGTCCATTTTCTTTGAGGAGGCAAATTTTGCCTTGATGATGAAGCTTCATGATCATTTGTATTGAACTCAAAGTGATCTGAATTTGTAGANCTTCTGCATTTCCAATGATTAGCTCAAATGGATGGATTTTTGTCCATTTTCTTTGAGGAGGCAAATTTTGCCTTGATGATGAAGCTTCATGATCACTAGAATTGTACTCAAATTGATTTGAATTTGTGGACTGATTCTGAAACCCTCCCTCTGAATTGGATACCCTAGATGCAGAGTGTTAATTATCCAATAAAGAATTATCAGTTGATGGAATTCTGTCAACTAATAAATTATTCATTGATGCATTAACATGAACTGATATTGGGTTTCTAAGTACTTGTGATTTTACAATTTCTGCTTCTTCATCATCATCTACATCATTTGATTCATTCTCAAAATGTTGTGTGTCATGATTTCCTTCATCAAACAGCCCTTGAATCTTCTTATCATCGAAAACTACATGTATAGATTCCATAACAATGTGTAGTCTAAGATTATAGACTCTATAGGCTACGCTTGATAGTGCATACCCAACAAATATAGCTTCATCAGCCTTGGCTTCAAATTTTCCTAGATTTTCACCTTGATTTCTTAGTACATAGCACTTGCAGCCAAAGACATGAAGAAATCCCACCTTTGGCTTTTTGTCTTTCTTGATCAATTAATAAGGGGTCTTTCCTTGAGCTTGATTTATTATGGAGATGTTTTGAGTATAACATGCTGTATTAATGGCCTCAGCCCAGAAATATGTTGGGAGTTTAGTATCTTCTAGCATAGTTCTAGCTGCTTTAATCAATGTCCTATTCTTCCTTTCCACTACCCCATTTTTTTGAGGTGTCCTTGGTGCAGAGAAGGTGTGTATGATTCCTTTAGATTCATAGAACTCCTTCATGGTGAAATTCTTAAATTCTGTTACATTATCACTCCTTATTTTCTTTACATCCAATCCAAGACTCTTATCAACTTCCCTTATGTGCTTGATGATGAGATTGTTAGCTTCATCTTTTGAATGCAGAAAATAAGTCCATGTGAATCTTGAGAAATCATCCACAATGACTAGAGCATATTTCTTCTTTGCAATGGACATGATATTTACAGGACCAAACAAATCCATGTGTAATAACTCAAGTGGCTTCTCAATTGATGATTCCAATTTTGACTTGAATGATGTCTTTCTTTATTTTCCTTTCTGACAGGCATCACATAGTCCATCCTTGACAAATTCCATTTGTGGTAAGCCTCTCACTTGATTTTTCTTGACCAACTGATTCATGGCTTTGAAATTTAAGTGAGCTAATTTCTTATGCCATAGCCAACTTTCATTTGTACTTGCCTTCGAGAGAAGACAAGTCATTGAATCTGTACTTGTTGAATTGAAGTCAGCTATGTGCACATTTCCTTTTCTATTCCAGTCATAACCAGGCTTCCATCTTCCTTGTTGGAAATTATGCATGCTTCAGTTGTGAAACAAACTTTATTTCCAATGTCACATAGTTGACTTATGCTTAACAAATTATGTCTTAAGCCATCAACTAATGCAACAGGTTCAATGATGACATTCTCTTTTGAAATCAAGTCATATCCCATGGTGTACCTTTTAATGTCATCTCCAAAAGTTACTCCAGGGCCAGCTTTATCCTAAAACTTTATGAGCAGGGATTTATCTCCATTCATGTGTCTTGAACACCCATTGTCCAAGTACCAAAGATTTCTTCTTTTTCCCTGCACACAGCCGAAAACAATCAAGTTGATTTTGGTACTCAAGTTGCCTTGGGTCCTTTCTTATTAGTTGCTACCTTTGGCTTGGTTTCCAATTTTTGTACCTTTGGTTTAGGTGGTTTTACTTCCACTTCAACCTTAGGTGTTGGTTTCCTTACCTCAGAATTCTCAGTGCTAATATTTGGAATGCTCATGCTTGCAGAATTGGAAAAATTTGGTGCATGAAGATTGTTAAGCATATTCCATGGCATAGCAGGCATATTCATATTGGCAAATGCAAGATATGGATTAAACATATAAGGCATTGATGCATACTGAGCATGAATAGCATGAGAATCAACTAAATGAGGAAAAACAGAATTAGAATGCATGTTGGGTANCATTGGTTGTTGCAGGCATATTGATGTTGCATTGCACAGATAAGATATTTTCTACCACACTTAGCACATATCTTTCTAGGAGCATACTTGTCAGGTTTGTTATTATTGTGCTTGTTTATGCCTACTTTACCATTTTTCTTTTTCTTCTTCTCATTTGACTTAATATTAGGTTCTATCTTTTCTAATTTCTCCTTCAATTGATCTTTAGATAAGAATCCTATATTAGCCTTTTCAACTTTGACTTCAGATTTAGAGGAGCTACTTTCTTTGACAAATTTAACAGGTCTGTTTAGCTTAGTTTTTAAAACAAATTGCTTAGCAGTTGATGATTCCTCAATCGATGGATAATTATCCGTTGGAATACCATTATCAATCGATGGATGATTATCCGTTGAATTGACATCATCAATCGATGGATAATTCTTATCAGTTGATTCAGAATTAGCAATCGATTGCTTCTTTTCCAAAGATTGATTTTCATCAATGGCTATTTTTTCAAGAGTTTCAGACAACATGGTGAAAGAATTTGTTCCATGAATGTCATTCATATTCTTACTGGCTTTACTAGACATGTTCCATCTGTCAATGGTTCTTAGTTCTTCTTCCAATTTTTCTTTTAAATTTTCTATTTCCTTTTTACACTCAACTAGTTCTTTTCTAGCATCTTTGTTCTCTACCTTGAGTCTGTCCATTTGCACTAGCTCTCCCTCTAGATAATTGTTTCTTTCAGTGAGAGTTTCTAAGGTGATTTTTAGCCTAGTGTTCTCTTTTTTTAATGATTTAAGAGTGACATGCAAATTATACATTTTATTTGACATTTCAGTAATTGTAATATTGCATTCATCTTTGGATAACTCAGATAGATTTGTAGAAATTACCTGATTGCTAGAAGAACTAGCTTCCTGATCATCATGATTGGCCATTAGTGCAAGGTTGATGTATTCTTCTTCTTCAAAATCATCCTCAGCAACCCAGTCCTTTTCTTCTGTTACAAAAGCCTTCTCTCTTTGTTTGAGCAAGTCAAAGTACTTCTTCTTATAGTCAATACCATCACTAAACTTTGACTTCTTTTCCATTTTTGACTTTCTGCATTCATTAGAAAAATGACCAGCCAATCCACAGTTGAAACATTTGAATTGAGTCATGTCAACAAGATTTTTGCTTTGTTGATTGTCTCTCTTGAACTGAGATCCAGACCTTTGCATGGTATTCCTCTTGAATTTATGTTTCGAAAATTTTCTTGATAGAAAAGCCAAATGCTCATCTATTTCATCCATTTCATCCTTGGTGTATGACTCATCATCCTCAACTGTTTCTTTTCCTTTCCCAGTTGAAGATTCATCATATCTAACACCACTTGCACTATTGCCATGACTTTCTTTCTTCCCTTCTTTGACAGCTACATCTTCACCAGATTTTGCAACTTGCTTATCCTTGACCACCAAAGCAATGAACTTTTCTCACTTCTGATTTTTCTCAATTTCTTCATCTTGTTGTAGTTCCAACTCATAGGTTTTCAAGATGCCATACATCTTATTAAGAGTATATTCTTTAAAGTCGGGAGATTGTCTTATAGAAACAATCATTGGTTTCCATTCCTTGGGTAAGGACCTCAAGAATTTGAGGTTGGTATCTTCAACAGCATACACTCTTCCATATAGCTTTAGCTCATTCAACAGCTTTTGAAACCTATTATATGTGTCATTGATTGTTTCACCACTCTTAAAATGAAAGGCTTCATACTTTTGAATCAAGAGTTGCATCTTGTTCTTTCTTACTTGTTCAGTGCCTTCACATAGAGTTTGAAGAGTGTCCCAGACTTCCTTGGAGGTTGTACAATTGATAAAATTTTCGAATATATCCTTGTCAAGACCATTGAATAAAATATTCATAGCCTTTTTATCCTTATGTACTTCCTTCTCATCCTCATCTGTGTATTCACTTACAGGTTTTGGAATGAGTTTGTCTGGTGCCTGAGTACCATCTGCATTTACACTTGTAACTATCTTCATAGGCACATGTGGACCTTTCTCTATGCAGTGAACATAGGAAGGATCAATGGATAGCAGATGCAAGTGCATTTTCACTTTCCAGGGAAAATACTCATCTTTCTCTAGAACTGGAATCTTAACTCCTGTGTCTTTTTGACCCATACTTGATGTACTTTTAGATATTAACTTTCTGTATGTTAAAAGCTAGGCTCTGATACTAATTGTTATTTTCCCTTAAGTACACTAAATTTGAAGAAGGGGGGGTTGAATACAAACTTAAGAATTATTTAAAATTCTTGCAGATTTTAGTTCATTCAACTTAAGTGTTTTGGAATATATTGAAAGAGCTAATTGAATTTACAAGATAAATAATAAACGGATAGAAAGAAAACAAGACAAGCGAAATTAAAAATTACTAGTGGATTGGTTTTTCCACTAGTATGCTTTTTGCTATCAAGAAATCTTGGTAGAAATACCAAGTTACTTACAAAGTGTTTTTGCACAGTTATACTTACAAAATATCTCACACTTTTTCTCTTTTTCTCTACACTTTGCTACAATGAACTACTAACCACTATATAGTGGTTTTCTTCACTTCTAATTCCTATCGACAAATAACATTATAAATTACAAATTACAATGTTTACATGAGAATATAAATTAGCTACTTTAACAGTCTTCATTGGACCTGTCTAGTCCTGAAAGTATCTTTGTCTTGATGCATTCCTTGAAGACTGTGTTGCCTTGAAAGTCTTCACAATCCTGACAGGACTGTCTTCCATTGATTCAATTTCTGCACAGTTTCCTTCCTTTTGTCTTTAACTAAATTGGGAAACCTTAATCAACTGATAAATGATGTTAAGCTTATCAGTTGATTCTTTTTTGCTCATCCATCGATGGATAGGCTATCCATCGATCAATTGATGTATCGATGGATAATCCAGTTATCCATCGACTCTTTATCCATTGATGAACTGCTATCTGTTGATTGCCTTTATCCATTGATGACTTTCATCCTTTGATGACTTTTATTCGTTGAGTAGTGTCTTCATCTATCGACTCCAATATCAGTTGATCACTTCACTTGTGAGAATTCTGACTTAGAATATTTAAAATTGATCAGCCATTCTTCACATCAGTTGAGAAGCTATAAATTGAAGTCAATAACATCAATCGACTATTTCACAGTATCCATCGAGGCAATACAATCAATTGATAAAGAAACCTGAATCAAATGTTACAATCCAATTTATCAGTTGATTAACAAGCTTCAAATGATAACTGGTTTCCTAGTCAATGGATATTTATAAGTCATATATCCATCGACTAGTTACAATAGATTTTTTTTAAACCCTATTGAAATTCTAAGTAGTTTGTTATCATCAAAACTCATAATTCCTAACAAACTTCCTACCTATTTCTGGGGTGAAGCAATCAATACAGCCTGTTACACTCAAAATAGGACTATAGTCAACAAAGCCTATGGAAAGACACCCTATGAATTGTTCATAGGAAGGAAGCCAACTGTCAACTATTTCGATGTCTTTGGAAGCAAGTGCTACTACATGAAAGATTCAAATGAGATCAAAGGAAAATTTGATACTAAAGCACTCGAAGGAATCTTTATGGGGTATGGCATTAACAGGACTGCCTATAGAGTCTACATCATTAATCACAAGACTGTGGAGAAGAGTGTAAATGTCACCTTTGATGAAAATAAATTTCCTGGTCTTGAAAGAAGTCAAGAAACAAAATCATAAGCCTTTGAAAATCAAGGCTATCTAGAAGAGATTGATGAGGATTCACCAAGGATTGATCACACAATTTCTAGTCCAACAATGGTTCCTAAACAATCTGAAGAAAATAAAGGAACTGCTTAAACAACTGATTTTTCTGGAAATGTTCCAATGAATAGCGGACTTGAAGAAATTGATGTTGTCAACAGTGCAAGAACACAAAATGTTGTCAATCAACAAAGTGTTGAAGACTCTAGTGATTCTCTAAGGGGAACAAAATGGAACAGAAATCACACAAATGATTTAATAATTGGTGATCTAGGAATTGGAGTCAAAACAAGAAGAAATGTTGCAAATGAATGCATGTACTCTTGTTTCCTTTCTCAAACTGAACCCAAAACTCTAGAAGAAGCTTTGGATGATCCTGATTGGATTAAAGCCATGCAGGAAGAGCTTAATCAATTTGAAAGAAGCTGTGTTTGGGAATTGGTGCCTAGACCAAAGAATAAATCCATAATAGGCACCAAATGGGTTTATAGGAACAAGATGGATGATAGTGGTACTATCACAAGAAACAAAGCAAGACTGGTGGCAAAAGGTGTTAGGGAGTATACTGAACTATTCGTTTGAAGTATATGACATTGTCTTTTTTTATTGAGAATCTTGAATGCGTATTTTAACACTGTTTGTATATTATATATTGTGGATAATCTAGTATCAAATGGGATAACAGAAGATTAGATTGTCAGTGTCTATATATAATATAATAAATGTTCACAGTTTAAGTGGAGTTAAACAAACCACTGGAATGACTGAAGTATTATTTGGAAATAATCTATCTTGATTATTGAATAATACTTGTATGCTTTGTGTATATTGAACGGGATTAAAATATTAGAATTGTTCTTCTATTCTGATAATAAAGAAGAACTAAGATTCTATAATATTATTATTGCTTAGGTTCTTAATCCGGATACAGTGATTGACACTTGTATGCAATGCACATGTTTTGATTCATATGTGATGTGATTTTTTGTTAATCACAATATTATGTTTTGGACAATGACATTGCATACAGAGTGGGATATTGACTATAAAAGGAAACCGTGTCCGAAAATATTCGGGTGATGATGTCCTCTTGAAAGCTCATAAAGATAATTATGCTTTAGTCCTGCAGGCAGATTTGTTCTTGCATAATTATAAGGTTGAGTGGATGATCAAGGATAAAAGATATTGATTAAATTAATTATCAGAAATTAATTTAATTAATGGACATTCGATATCTTAAACATGGGGAATTTAATAAGCAAATAATATTGGAGCCGAATTAAATAATTAAATTACGGCATTAGGAGAGGTAGTGCAAATATTAATTCTTTAGTGGATTGAATTAATATTTAATGACATTGGGCTTGACCCAGAATGTCATTGGAAGGCCCGACCTAATTATCCAGGATCCCTACTGTAGCCTATATATTCATCTTATTCTCTTCTAGCTAAGAGTTGGAAAATACTAGGGTTTTTGTGAGCAGCCGTTCAAGGAGGCAACCAAGAACTAGGGTTCCAAGATCTCAAAGTTAGAAGGGAGGCAACCTTGGGAGGATCGAAGGCCACACTTCGCTCAAGGTGAATACGGGAATACAGTAGAAGACGTGGATTTGAATCGCTTGCGCCGTAGCGATTAAGGTTAATTTTCTATTCAAACTCGTTCGTTTTCATATCATAAAACGCAGCATCATGATTCGATTGTCCCAACAAAAGGTTACTGTCAACAGGAAGGGATTGATTATGATGAAACATTTGCTCCTGTTGCCAGACTTGAGGCAATAAGAATCTTTTTGGCCTTTGCTGCATTCAACAACTTCAAGGTTTTTCAAATGGATGTTAAAAGTCCTTTTCTCAATGGAGAATTAGAAGAAGAAGTGTATGTTGAACAGCCCCAGGCTTTGAAGACCCAAAACTGAGAAATTTTGTGTACCGACTACTCAAGGCATTATATGGGTTAAAACAAGCACCAAGGGCTTGGTATGATACACTTTCTAAGTTTCTTCTTGATAATAACTTTACAAGAGGGATTGTGGATAAAACTCTTTTCTACAAAAAGCATGGAAAGGATATCATTCTAGTTCAAGTGTATGTTGATAACATTATCTTTGGTTCAACAAATGAAGATTTTTCAAGAAATTCTCTGAGTTAATGCAGAACAATTATGAGATGAGTATGATGGGTGAATTGATAATCTTTCTTGGACTTCAAGTCTATCAAACAGCAGATAGAATATTCATTTGCCAATCTAAGCATGTCAAGGATCTTTTGAAATGATTTGATATGGAAGACTCATCTCCTGCAAAGACTCTCATCTCAACAGCAACTCAACTTGATAAGGATCCAAAAGGAAAGAAGGTGGACAACAAAATATACAGAGGAATGATTGGCTCTCTTCTCTATCTAACAGCTAGCAGGCCTGACATCATGTTTGCAACAGGACTGTGTGCAAGGTTTCAGTCTGATCCAAAAGAGTCATATTTGATGGCAGTAAAAAGAATTCTTAGATATGTGAAAGGCACTCAAAATTTAAGCCTTTGGTATCCAAAAGATTCTGGTTTTGACTTGGTTGGATATTCAGACTCAGACTATGCAGGGTATAGAATAGACAGAAAGAGTACTATAGGTAGCTGTCAATTTTTGGGAGAAAGATTGGTTTCATGGTTTAGCAAGAAGTAGCATTCAATATCAAATTCAACTGCAGAGGCTGAATACATTGCAGCTGGTAGTTGCTGTGCTCAATTACTTTGGATGAGGAACCAACTATTGGACTATGGGTTGACTTTGCAAGGAATTCCTATCTTCTGTGACAACACTAGTGCCATAGCAATTTCAGAGAATCCTGTTCAACATTCCAAAACTAAGCACATTGACATCAGACATCATTTTATTAGAGAGCATGTGGAGGAAGGCACAATCAAGCTAATTTATGTGCCCACAGAGAAGCAACTTGCAGATATTTTCACCAAACCATTGGATGAAAAGACATTCAACAGGCTAGTGAGTGAATTGGGTATGTTAAATTTAACCTGTTAATGTAATTCTATTTAGTTGATCAAAAAATTTAATTAACTAAGTTTCACTGAGAATTAATGGCCTCTAAAGGTATTTTGATTTTTATCTCAGTGGAAAGACATGATGATATTTAACTGAGAGGTTAACTAATTTTTTTTCTTAATTCTTATATGACTAATAAAAGATACTATCAAGTTACTTGACAGTATGTTTTATTCACACTGTCGCATATTGATAAGTTACTGTTATTCCTCATAACAATGTCAATATTTGTAGAAGGGGGGTTGAATACAAATATCATAACTTTTTGTTGCTTTAATATTTGTTCTTAGTGTTTGAGCAGTAAGAGAGAATATGTTCGAACAAATTAAAACTGAAAATTAAAATGAACAAAGAGATTTAAAATTACTGATGGATTGGTTTTTCCATCAGTGTATATTTTTTCTCAATGTTCCTAGGTTAAAAGAAACCTAGCTTCGTTTTTACAAGGTTAGAAAATGAATCATCTGTTCTTACAAAGTGCTCTAAGGCTGAACAGTTTATTCAAGAGATATTGTCTAACTTGTCTTTTTTTTAACAGTGCTACTACACTTGTTTATATACTACAAGTGTGTTTCATTACAATTCCTATTCTAGGATTGTTTTCTTTCTACCTTCCTTTTTCCTTTTTCCTTTGAAGGAAAACAGGTTTGAAAGACAGCTTCTGATTGAGTCTTCACAGCCGCCCTAGACTGTCTTCCATAGGTTTACTTTAGTCCTCTGGATCTACAACAGACAGTCTTTCTGTGTTGTCACAATCAATTGATAATTTGTTGTTAAGCATATCAATTGATCCATCCTTTAATCCATCAGCTGATGTTCTTCTTCGATTGATCTTTATATCCATTGATTGATAAATAAAGACTTATCAATCGATATATCAATCGATGGGTCTTCACATTAGTCGATGGTCTTCAATACTTGACTTGGCTTCTTCAATTGATCTCTCATCCATCGATGCTTCAATATCAATCGATCATCCTTCACTTGTGCAATTTCCTATCTTCAAATAATTACAATTTGACAGTTTAATTTACACATCAATTGATGATCTATATCAATCGACTCTAACATCAATTGATAAGAATAATATCAATTGATTTACACCTTATCGATTGAAATAGACTAAATACACCTATGTTACAATCCAAATTATCAGTTGATTCATATAAACACTTCAACTGATAAAATGGTTTCCTGATAAATTGATATTTATAATTTTCATATCAATTGATCAGTTGCATCAAATAAAATTTCTATGATTCTAAGATTAATGTTATCATCAAATCACATGTAGATTCCTAACAATCTCCCCCTATTTGTGTCTGTGTTATTAACAGGCATAAATCTACTTGATGATAACAAAACCCATACTAATATTCATTCAGATAGAATCAAGAAATTTAAATAGCACTTTTATTTTGGAAGTACCAGTTTGATAGATAACCCCTGCAAGCTGATTTAATGTCTTCACTATCTTTATAATTCACTTAGCTTCTCTTCCTTCTCTTCTCAACATTTTCCTTTAGTTGCCTCATGAAAGAACTCCTCAGAATTGCTTCATCTCTGTCAGTCTCTCCAAGTTGCCTCAAAAGGTAATGTATTTCTTCATCTTTGATTTTGTCCAGATATTTATAGATATCAAAGAACTTTGTGTTGCCCTCTACATCTGTAAATATCATTGCATACTTTGGCTCCAACACCACCTTTTTGACTTGAGATTTCCATAGCTTTAGGGGTGAATCAGGTTCAGCTTCTGCCTTGGATCTCCTTAGCCTTGAAATTTGTTGTTGTATCTCCTGAGCAATTGTTGTGTTGAGTTTGTACTTTCTGTNATTGTGTTGAGTTTGTACTTCCTGTTGAGTAGAGGAAGAATGGTCTTCAAGACATTGTAGCTTTGCTTCATTATTACCTTCAATGAATAAATGGTTTTCACTACATTTTCATACTCCAACCTCATTGATTCTTCTTGGTTAGAGGTTGTAGGGTGAGTCCTTACTCCAATTAATCCTTTTTCATTGATTACTGGTATTCCCTTCAAATNCACTGGTATTCCTTTCAAATCATATCCTTCAATTGTAACCTCCTCCTTGATTTCTCCTTGTTGACCCTGGAGGTTTTTCGGAACCACTGTTTCTTGAATAGAACTTAACCTTTTCTTGGCCATAGCTACTTTCATCTTTTTCCTAAGTGGTTGTTCCATTAGTTGATCTTCCATATTCCATTCCAATTCCATTTGCCTCGCTATTTCCTCATTCTCATTTTCTTTCTTTGCAGCATCTGACAAACTTGATGAAATGGCTCCTTGAAGAAGCTTTTGGCCAACTAGCTCTTTTCTTCTCCTTTCCTCTTCAATCATTATGGATTTGCCATTTTTCTTCTCTTCAAGAGCTTCAAGATCAATTGTTAGAAAGGCTGCAACATCTGATTGACTTTCTTTGGCAGCTTTTTGTGCATCTTCATTTACTTTTCTTGTCACTTGAATGAACTCATTCAAGTCTCCTATTTCTACTGCCTCTATCACCAACTCAGTGCTTTTCTTCAAATCTTCAATCCTTTTCCTTTCCTTCTCAATCATTGATTGAGTTTCTCTTTCCCTAGAAATCCTTCTAGCTTCAAGATCATCTTCAAATTTCTTGTATTCTTTCTATTTCTGTTCTAAATCATCTTTAGGAGTATTAGCTGACTTAGATCTTTTTGAAGATTGATTATCCATGTTACTCCTGCTTTTATATCTTTTTGTTATAGAACCACCAATGCCACTAGTTTTGTCCATACCAGAAACACCTACACCACCACTACCACTGCCTTTGCCATCAACATTATCATCATCATCCTTCTTTGTATTCTCCCCCTTTTTGTTATCATCAATTGGAGGAGGTGGTGGCATTCTGTCAAGAAACTTTTGAAGAATGGAGGCATGTAGACTCTGGCATGCAATTATGTCATCCATATTCTTTTTTAGAGATCCCACTCCAGTTTCCAAAGCTGCAAAGTTCTTGAATTGATTCCTTGAAAAGCTTATCCTTGATTTGATTCATGGTGTTAATTGGTAGCTTCTCATCCAATCTTCTTTCCAAAACATCCTTGTTTGTAGAGATAGAATCCTTGATGATCTCCAATTCTCTTTTTACTCCTGTTACTGTTATCTTTTGAATTTTTAATAACTCCCTCATATAGTGAGCAACTCTCCTTTGATTAGGATCTTGAATTTCTCCTTCCACCATTGCCCTTCNTATCTTTTGAATTTTCAATGACTTCTTCATATACTGAGCAACTCTCCTTTGATTAGGATCTTGAATTTCTTCTCCACCATTGCCCTTCTATATTGAGAAAGAATCTCAGTTTCAGTAGCTGCTAAAGATCCATCAATTGTGCTCATCCATGGTTCCTCATCAGAATTATCCTCCAACTCTTCAGGTGTCATATAACAAGTTTCTATTGTATTGGCAATGCTTTGCTTCAGATTCCTGGTCCTTTGTTCTGTATGATCAATCCCCAAGAGTTGTTCTGCATTCCTGTTACTTGAAGCAGCCAAACCTTGATATTGTGGATCAGGATGAATGAAATTATTTGGATCCAATTCACCAGCATCAATTTCCTCTTTAATTTCCTTATTAACTCCACTCCCACTAGCTTCTGCATTTGATGCTCCCCCTATCTCCTTGACTCCTTCCTCTTCTGCCATTAACTCAATTTCCAACTCATGTGCAAATAATAGAATTGTTTTATCATTTTCACTCATCTCTCTATTTTGCATCAGGATCTCATCCTGGAATCTCACCTCTCCCTCACTTATAGTCTGTGCACCTTCTAAGGTGGGGCCCTCAAGTGTTTCACTCTCATTCCTCGAAGAAATATGAATATTTTTACTCACTTCCTCTCCATTTGCCAGGTTACAATCCTGCCTCTCACTCAACTCACTCATTCTTAAGAGTGTTTGTACAACATCAATTGATTGAGCATAAATTGATGTAAAGATATTATCAGTGGAAGTGTTTGGGATATCCATCGATTGATGCATACCAATCGATTGATCTTGAGTATCGATCGATGGTTGAATGTCAATTGATGAAGGAACGTCAATTGATGGAGTAGAAATAGTTGAGGAATTAATTTAAGAAGTGATATTTGAAATGATATGGGAAATGGAATCCTGAATATACTGGGAAGAAGATTCAGGAGTGAGTGTTGGCTTCTCCTTGAAAAATAAAGAAGAGAATCTTAAAATGTCTGATAATCTATCAGAACATTTTCTGAAGAATTTTGAAATGGGGAAAAAAGAATAGAAGGGATTGGAATTGAAAGAGAATGGGACTGCATCTCATCATTTATATGAGATGCATCAATCTGACTTAGAGAAGGCTCCACCACAGTTTTCTGTGATTTTGTAGTGTGTGATTCCCCAAGTGAAAAGGTAACTTTCTTTTCTCTCCTTTTGTATGGTGTTAGTGTTTTGGCTTTTGTGTCCCCAATTTGATTCTGTGCCCCTGGTTGTGGGCTATTTTCAATATTGTCATCCTTTTGAGAGAATGACAATAGGGATGTGGTATTTTCCATGTTAACATCCACAGTCTTTTGGNCTATTTTCAATATGGTCATCCTTTTGATAGGATGACAATAGAGGTGTGGTATTGTCCATGTTAACATCCACAGTCTTTTGGGAGACTGGGGAGTGGCTTGGCTGAGGTTGCACACCCTCACTCTCCTTATCCTTCTGGGTTCTTTGATGTTCCCCAGTCCCTCACCACCTACATCCTCCTCTAGTCTATCTACCAAAACATTTGATTTTCTTTTCTTTGATATTACAACAACAAGTTTTTGGGAACCTGTTGAGGTTGGTTTCTTAGATTTGGATTTTGAGATGAGTTGTGTGGCTTGGGTAGGAGGGTTGGGGTCATTACTACCACCCTNATGAGGGTTGGGGTCATTACTAACACCCTCCATAGCCACAGAAAGCAAAGAAGAATTAGGTTGGGAAGAGTTTAAAGCAGAGATAAATACCTGAACAAAAGGGGGATAGATCAATTCCACATTGCTGTGAAGATTGATTCTGACCAAGTCCTTAAAGACCCTTTTGTTTTGAGTCCAACACTCAAGGGGACCCTGCATATCTCAATTTCGTTGACAAAGTGGTTAATAAAAATCATGATAAATCTAGCATAGTATATATGATTAGACCTATCATGCTTCTTACCTAACTTAGCAGCAATCTCAGATAGCAATATAAAAGAAAAATCATGATATTCATCGAACAACACACTATATGCTATTTATTGCATGCTTGAAGTTATGGCATCAAAATTACTAATTTTACCACTAATACCATTTTATTATTAAGAGAATTGAGTACTGAGAGAAGCGGGTGGAGATTGAGTTTGTAGAATGTGAGAGATAGAAAAATGATTTTCTAAGAAGAGGTAGAGAAAATGTTAGTAAAATTTGCAAGTAAGAATTAAAAGGTGATTTAATCTCACTATTTATTTTTATTGATTTCCCAATCAATTTCTTACTCAAAATAGAACTTAATCGACCGTTGAAAGAATATTGAAAAGTAAAAGTTACCAATTTTGGCAATCGGCTGTTATGCATACATGAATGTATGTATTAATCAATTGATAAAATAAGTAATCAACGGCTAGATTTTGTACAGATCGATTGATGACATGGACTCCTAAAATTCCAGGTCATCGAATGATAATTAGATTATCCATCGACAGGTACACTTATCCGTCGATAAATAAATATATCATCAATTGATATATTTATTTGTCGATAGTTACAAATATCCATCGATAAACAAATATATCATCAATTGATATATTTATTTGTCGATAGTTACAGAAATGTCCATTGATATGTAAAAAGTTTATCAGTTGATTATTAAAGAATCAATAAATTAACATAGTCAATGGCTACAATTGATCTAAATATATATAACTTGTTAGACATTTAAAAGATTAAATATAATTAAGCATACCTAAATCACAGACTAATCTATTGAAGGTAGATTCATCTAATGGTTTGGTAAAGATGTCTGCAAGTTGTGTTTCACTGGGGATCAAATGTAATTAAACTATACCATTCATTACATGTTCCCTAATGAAGTGATACCTTATGTCAATGTGCTTGGTTCTGGAATGTTGTACAGGATTTTCTGTTATAGCAATGGCACTTGTATTATCACAGAAAATAGGAATCTTGTTCAAGTTGAACCCATAGTCAAGTAGTTGATTCCTCATCCATAATATTTGTGCACAGCAACTTCCAGCTGCAATGTATTCACCCTCTGCAATAGATGTAGACACTGAATTCTTCTTTTTGCTGAACCATGATTCAAGCTTATTTCCTAGAAATTGACAGGTGCCTGTAGTACTTTTTCTGTCAATTCTGCGACTGCATAGTCTGCATCTGAATAGCCAATTATATCAAATCCAGAATCTCTAGGATACCAAATTCCAAGATTTGAAGTTCCTTTGAGATATCTGGATATTCTTTTTATTGTAATCAAATGAGATTATCTAGGATCAGCCTGAAACCTAGCACAAAGACATGTAGCAATCATTATGTATGGCCTACTTGCAGTTAAATAAAGTAATGAGCCATCCATGCTTCTAAAATTTGAAATGTCCACTATAGCTTCCTTAGTATTCAGTTCAAGTTTAGTTGTAGTGGTTTCTTTTTATTGTAATCAAATGAGATTATCTAGGATCAGCCAGAAACCTAGCACAAAGACATGTAGCAATCATTATGTATGGCCTACTTGCAGTTAAATAAAGTAATGATCCATCCATGCTTCTAAAATTTGAAATGTCCACTATAGCTTCCTTAGTATTCAGTTCAAGTTTAGTTGTAATGACCATGAGAGTTTTTGTAGAGGAACATTCATTTAAATCAAATCTCTTCAATAGATCAGAAATATATTTGGTTTGATTTATGAAAATACCATCTTTGACTTGTTTGACTTGAAAACCAAGAAAATAGGTAAGTTCTCCCATCATACTCATTTCATATTTACTCTGCATCAACTTAACAAACTTTTGACAAAGTTTTTCATTAGTTGAGCAAAAAATAATGTCATCTACATAGATTTGAACAAGAATCATAGAGCCACTAACATTTCTATGAAAGAGAGTTTTATCAATAGTACCTCTTGTGAAGTGACTCTCAATCAGGAATTTAGATAGTGTTTCATACTAGGCTCTATGTGCTTATTTTAATCCATAAAGTGCCTTGAGAAGATAGTATACAAATCCAGGATGAATAGGATCAATAAAACCAGGAGGTTGTTCTACATATACTTCTTCTTCTAGTTCTCCATTGAGAAAGACACTTTCACATCCATCTGATGCACCTTGAAATTTTCATGAGCAGCATATGCTAGAAAGATTCTGATTGCTTCCAACCTTGTAACTGGTGAAAATGTTTCATCAAAATCTATGCCTTCTTCGTGTGAATAGCCCTTTGCCACTAATCTTGCTTTATTCCTTGTCATTGTACCAGATTCATCCATTTTGTTTCTGAATACCCATTTTGTACCAATGACAGACTTGTTCTTTGGTTTGGGCACCAACTTCCATACCTTGTTTCTTTCAAACTGATTCAACTCTTCTTGCATAGCAATTATCCAATCAGGATCATTCAAGGCTTCTTCAATCCTTTTTGGTTCTTCTTGAGACAAGAAGCTACTATACAAGCATTCATTTTGAGTTGCACTTCTAGTTNTTTCTAGTTTTGACACCATCATTTGTATTTCCAATAATTAATTCAAAGGGATGGATTTTTGTTCTTTTCCTTTGAGATGGTAAATTTGTCCTTGAAGATGATGCTTCATGATCATTGGAAGAGTTATGATCATTTTGATGTGGTTGACCATTTGAGAACCCTCCCTCTGAGATGGATACTCTACTTGAAGATTGTTGAGCAGAGTTGTTATCCATCGAATGATTATCAATTGATGTATTATCAGTTGATTGATGATTGTCAACTGATAAGTTATCTGTTGATGCATTGACATCAATTGATGGGAGGATTCTAGGTACTTGAACTCTTGTGATTTCCACATCATCATCATTATCTTCAATATTGCTTGTGGATTCATTTTCAAAATGCAATAGGTCATGAAATCCTTCATCAAACAACCCTTGAATCTTCTTGTCATCAAAAACTACATGCATAGATTCCATAACAATGTGTAATTTATGATTGTAGACTCTGTAAGCTTTGGTTGTTATTCCATATCCAACAAATATAGCTTCATCAGCCTTGGCTTCAAATTTTCCTAGATTTTCACCTTGATTTCTTAATACAAAGCATTTGCAGCGAAAGACATGAAGAAAGTTAATTGTTGGCTTCTTGTCTTTCTTCATCAATTGATATGGTGTTTTGCCTTGAA
>QRFB01008688.1:4056-32557 GCA_008931105.1 Oenanthe javanica
GGGGGGGGGTATTTGAATTCCTTGGGGGGAAATCTGATATGTTTTGGGGGAAATGTATTTTGGGGTTGGACCAAGTCAACTAATGCTTAATGTTTCATATTAATCAAATAAACATGTAACAAATAATATTAAGCAATAACACCAAAATTCATTAATAAATACAATAATTATGAAAATAATATATTATTTTTCTGGAAATATTATGAATAATATTCTGTCCGGAAAAATATTTTTCAGAATATTTTCCTGAAAAATGAATAAAATACGAACCGGACGAACTGACTCAAAAATAAAAGTTCTCAAAAAATTATGAGGAAAATTCTAATATTATTTTACATTATTCTAATGACCAATAAAAAATTTCAATTCATTCTAACAAGTGGAAGTATTTATTTAGATAAAAAAAATGATAAAGTTCTTCCCCGGATCTAAATAAAATACATATAACCGTTGGGCGAAATAAATCGACCCTTATGCTAAATTTTTGACTTGAATAAAATACTTTACTAATATTACCATATTTAAAGTATAGTTGAGAGCTTGTGGGAAGTTACTACTTTATTTAAATTATTTTTCTCTGAATAAAAGATAAAATGGAACATCGGGAGAAAAATTATATTTTAAATATTAGGCAAGAGTAATAATTACTCAAATCATATTTTCACTAAAATAGATAATTTTTCATTCTGGTAGTTCCTTTAGGGAACACCTAATCTCAATAAATAATATTATTCAAAAAAAGATTTCTATTTTAAGATATCGAAAAATCTTTACTTTGTCTTTTCTATATAGAAATAGTGTTCTAAAAAATACCATAATATGATATTTCTTTTTCGAACCTTTTGCTCTATTAAAATAGAAATTTTAGGAAAAATAACCACTTATAGAATTTGTTAGTTAAGATGAGTGTTGCAAAATGGGGGGTTGAATGCAACTTGATTAATTATGAAGGATTCTCGCTAACAACAAACAAGAATGATAATTAACAAATAAAAAGATACAAACAAACTAAGCAGATAAAATGACATAGTGTTTAAACTTTAAAAATTAATTTTATTATTTTTATTTTGCTACAACTGTCTAGATGATAATTCCAGCTTCGATAGATACAATAACAATGAGTTTGGTAATGTTTCTATATTTTAGAAATTCTAGCTCAGTTGCATAAGGGAAAAATACTTGTGAGATATATGTATTTATACTGAAACACATATCCCACTTACAAGTGTACTTTCCCTTGTTCCTAGAACAAAACTTGAAATGAAAACTTTACTTTTTTCATTCAAATTTATCTTCATTCCATTTGTAGATAAAGCGACTCTGAGATATGCAGAAATCTTTGACTCTTTGAGAATGTTTCACTTTTTGCTTGAATTCTCTCAAGTTTCAGTAGTAGACTTGACAGACTAGATAGAGGTGTCCAAATTATTCATTTTATTTTCACTATCTAGTCTACTACTTGAAACAGACTGTCAGCTTCACTAAAAGTTTAATGTCAACTTTTAGCTTCTCTGTGGTGACAGTATCTTCGGCTCTGCGTACTTTGCTGTCAAGGTAGAAAGTCCATGAAACATACTGTCTCCAAAGCTACTGTTAACTATCTCCGCCAATGTTGCTATCAGTAAAACTTGTTGTCTTCAAATTTTCATTCTCCGCCAAGTTTACTGTCATTGGAATAGTTGTTGTCATCTGTTCCAATTGTGCTGTCACTTGTAATGTACTGTCATAGGCTTGAGTACATGAAATATTGTTGTCTGAGTTTTGAATCATGTTGTGCATGAACACTTAGTGAACTTCTACTACATGACTCATTTTTATTCTTTTATACAAGACAGTAACATTCAAATGTATTGTCACCTAACTAATATTTTTCAAATGTACTATCTACAAGTGACTACTAACTATACTGTCAATATACTTATGACAGTAAGTTTTACTTAGCTTAATTAACCTTAAAACTAATTACATTAGTTGATTACACTACAATCCCTGACAATCTCCCCCAATTTATTTTTATGTAAAATAGAGACAATTTTAAAGTGAATTTCACATGCAAACTCAACTAACATAAACTGAAGTGTTTATACACGAAAAATATACAGAAAATTACAGTTATAATTTTTTCTCAAACAAATCTCATCTATGCTGAGCAAATCTTCAATTTCAGTTTGAGCTTCCTTGATCTGATTTATTCTGTGGATTCTTCCTTTCATACAGCTACTCCAAGGATATCAGGGCCCTCTTCTCTTCTGTGGTCTTGGCTTGATCAGTCACACAGTCAAGTACTAGCTTCACCAATTTATGAGATAGGTTCTTCAAGACTTGATAAGAGTAATAGGCTTCCACTGGTCCTTTGGAGATGCATAGAAATTTAATTCCAAATTCATCAAAAAAAATCTAGGTTTTGAAGATGTGTATATTTGATTCACCCTGAGTTTGTCCACATTATCATCTTCCTTGAACCTTGCTTCAATTAATTTTTCAGTTGTTGCACTCAAATTCCTTTCAATTTCTAGAAGAGAGCCTGTAGTTAATCTAAAAATTCTTCTGAGGCTTGCAGTGTTGAGAACTCTAAAATCTTCAACCTTGACTTCAATGCTGTCAATGATGATTCTGAGTGGATTAGTAAAGACAGAAGACACATAATCAGATTTTCTGGAGAATTGATCATTTAGCTTGGCACACTTTAGATCAATCTCAGCTTCTTTGATTTGTTTCTTGATTCTTTCTATCTCCTTCTTTATTGCCTCAACATCAGCTGCAAACTTACTCTTCTTCTCTCTCTTTCCTCCATCATCTTCTTTACTTTCAAGTCACAGATCTCCAATGCTTTCCTTTTGAGATCAAATACCTCAAAATTTATGATATTGAGGAGTTGTCTCTTGATGAGTTTGACTATTTCAGGATCCTTCTCAGCCAATGTCTTCAACTCTTCAAAGGTGATCTCTTCAGCAGATCCACCAGAGTTATAGAATAATATTCCTTAAGGATTTCTTAAAAGACATTGTTGGGTCTTCTCATACTCCACCTTCTTCTCATACTCCTATTTTTGCTTTGTTGAGATGATTATACGGAGTTTGGGAATGAATCCTTGCTCTTCTGGATATGAAAATTCTTGAAGTTGCTCCACCAGCTTCATTAGGAGTTCAATATTTTTGTCTTGCAAGGAATCTGTGCTCCAGAATTCCTTAACTCCATTTTCATTTGCAAACATCACCCCATCTGAGTACACCACAGTCTAAGGTTCTTCAGCATCATCAAAATCCAAGGGATGAGTTTTAAAGGACTCCATTAGCACCAAGAATTTCCTAATTAGAATTCCCCTGAAAACTTGAGTCATAATATCTAGGCCTTTGATGATTTGTAACATTCTTCTCACCATAAAATAAGTTGCTTCCTTCAGTTCATGTCTCATAGCTTCAACTTCACCAGTAGCATAAAAGATATTTACCCTGCTCAATGAATTGAGCTCAGTCAACTCAACAACTACTTTGGTGATTAATTCTGGCTTTGACTCGACCAAGTTGTTGATTGTAGGCCTCCTAACATCAAAACATTCTTCATACATCACTTCTGTTACTAACTTTCACTCTTTTCTGCTAGGATTCCTACTTGAATATGGCATTGGTTTCTCAGCCTTTGTCTTTCTGTATTTCTTGGATATAGAAATTTTCTTTGACAATAACTCTTCCCTCACTTCTTTTGACAGTGACTTTGAAGTTACTGTCAATACAGACTTGATAGCAGGTTCAGGCTCCTTGACAGCACACTCCACTTTATAAGTCCTAACAGTAGCTTTCTTGACATCATCTTCTTTACATACTTCAAAGCTCATCACCACCTACTTCATCACCCTTCCTTCAATCTTATCAACTATTTTTACATATTCTCCATCCTTATTACTAGATCCAGAGGTCCCTACATCACCATTATTGTTATTGGACCTGAGATCTCTATTGGAGTAGTTTCTAAGATCATTAATCCTATCATTGAAGCTGGCCTCCTGAAACACCCTGTTGTTCTTATTTTCATCCACCATTAGCAGATATGCTTCATCATCATCCAAGTCCTCCTTCTCTTTAACAATAAAATCATCAGAATCTTCTTGAAACAACTTCTCCTTTCCTTTCCCAGCCACATGAACAGGGCCCTTCACAACTCCCTCCCTGATCACAATTCATTTCTCCACCTTATTTTCACCAAGTTTTTCAGTCATCTCAGTGGCCACCTTGGACAATAATGCCAATTGGCCCTCCCCCTGAGATGCAGTTTGAGTCTCCTTACCACTCCCTTCAACCTTCTCAGCTTCAAACACTTCACATTCACCAACATTTTTTCCCTTAGTTGAGTTGGTAGCTGCAGGGATTGTTAATTGAGTCTTCATCTCCATCAATTTCTCAAACACAGCCTGGAAGCCCTCATTCATGCATTTTTCAAACTTCTCCATCTTGGCTACCTGCTTGACTTGATTTCTCCCCATAGTTGCCACATGCATAGACAATTTAGATACCTTCTTTGAAAGGGATTTTAATCTTCCATTAGCTTGTTTAGAACCAAGGTATGTTGGGGTTCTCACACACTCTAGTTTTTTATGGATGATCTCATCATCCCTCACACTCTCACACTCAGGGTCTAGTGCCCTAGATTGTTTGGTGCCCTCTTTTATTTTATGGTCATGCTCAAGGCCCTCTCTTTTTACCAGGATCTTTCCCTATCTCTCTAATTTTTCTGGCTCACATATCTCTTTTCTTTTAATCTTATTCTTTTTCACACCCTCACTCATCCTAGGTGCAAGGGACTAAGCAGGTACACCTTGCACAGTTGATTTAGATTTTACATTCAGGATAGAGGAGATTGAAGATGAGTCACTATCCTGGGAGTTGATGTCTGGAGTTGGCATGCTAACAACATCTTTATCTACAAGGTTACTGTCAAGAGGAGTGACAGTAACTGTCATTAACAGCATCTGAGGCTGTGACAGTAATATCTTCTACACTTTGAGTAGAAGGTTCTTGTAGATTACTCTTACCAGACTCATTCAAACTTTCAAATAATGAATCAACATTTTGTTCCTCAAAAGTATCAAAATGTGATGCATCAAAGTTGAATGAGTTGTGTTCCACATGTTCTAGCCTTATTATGTGTGTATCTTCAAGTGGGGGCTCATACTGAGTGTGTTCAGCATGTTGTGCAAACTCTGTACAGATTGTCATGGGAGACTGGCCAATTTCAATAGGTGTCTCCTGTTGAAAGGAGACACCTAGGGAGGAGCTATTGTCCCTATTAGATATGTGCCCTTTTGAGAGGACGCGGTGTAGCTAATAGAGGTTGGTACCCTTGCCTTATTTCTCTTAAGCTCACTAGGACCCTCTATGGGTTATGTGATCTCACTATCACCCTTATTTGTTGCACTTAGTGCAGTTTCACCACCTAACTATGGACAATTTTCTAACCTAGGTGTAGTGGTCCTCTTCTTTTTAGGAACCTGGTCCTTTTGGGAGGAACCAGGCTCTTGGCTAACAGACTTGGAGACTCTAGAAGGTCTAGCTCCCTCAAAAAGTTTAGAGTATGGGTTAGGAATAGAGAGGTCAACTTCATTCTTATCACTCAAGGAAAAGATAGAAAAATCTTCTTCAATTCTTAAATTAAATGAGATTATTATAGACCTCATGTGGTCAGTAATAAACAAAACCAACTAAGAATTTAGGTATTTGCTAGATAATATGGAGTGTGTGTTTTTTTTAGTGTGGGGGACTCTATACATTGTACAATATCTAGATTAATTATGCCTACTACAGAATGAATAATAAGCATAAAGAATCGAGGATAATAAATTATCCTCTTATTTTCCTTCTTGCCTAGCACCAGCTTGAATAGTTATATCAGGAACTTTCCAATGTCAATTCTGTAATTATGCACCATGGAGTGAACAATCTTCCTGATGTAGGCTGGGACCTCATTCCAACCGCTAGTCGTGCTTGACATGGCTCGAGTGACAACATCCATTATCATGCTCCACTCTTTGACAAGATGCTTCATATCCATCCCCCTGATGGATACCAATCATCTAAACTTGGGTTTGTCTTAGGTCCTATGTATCCCATCATTTTGAAGAACTAGGCTAGTTGAGCATCACTAGAAGGCTCCTGAAATTGTGAACCTTCTTCAGCTTCAACATGGAGAGCAGTGTTGATGTGGTTTGAGCCGACGGTGTATGAGGCGTTGTTGATTTGAAATGTTATGGTGCTAGTATCATTCTCCCCCTCACATGTAACAGAGGTTCATAGCTGTGACAGTCAGGGAATCTCTAACATAGGGCTTTCAGTTAGTGCATATGAGAGAAAAGAGTTGTCCATGAAGCCAATAAATGGCTTGAAGGCTTCTCTTACTTCACCCACCGTAGCCATGGTGATGAATTTAGTTTGGGCAAGAGTGCAAACGATTTGAGGTCCATACATGGTTATAGAAGGAGTTAAGGTTAAGAAATTTGGCTTGAAAAGAGAAAGAAACGAACTGAGTTGTAGAGAAAGAATAGAAGTTTTAGAGCAAAAGAGTATTAGAAAAAGTAAAGAGTGTAAGAAAATTTATTGTTTGTATTTATATGAAGGGAAAAGAAACTGTCAAGAAAGAATGTCAATCGATTAAATTGATAGTTGTATGCTTAGTCCATTCCTTTTGATAGTAACTCCTGCGCTTGAATTCTCAAATACTTTTGACAGCAACATTAGCGGTTTTGAGAATAAATAAATAAATAATAAACCTTAATGTATCTGTTGACAGTATGTTATGCGGGGATTTAGAACACCATACTGTCAAGGAATACTGATAGTAACTATTGACAATAAGTTTCAGTCCCGTATACTATACTGTCAAGACATGATAGTATGTTATTCGGAGATTTAGAAAAATATACTGTCAATGCATACTGACAGTATATTATTGACAGTAAGTGTCAGTCCCGCATACTATGCACTCAAGACTCTTTCAAGTGATCAATAGTAACTTATTACAATATGACAATATAGATAAAATAAACTGTCAAGACACTTGATAGTACTTTTACTAACACCATATGAGATAAATTACTAAAAGTAAATTAGTTAACCTCTTAGTGAAATTTCATCATGTGTATCCACTGTGATAAGAATAAAAACACCTTAACAAGCTATTAATTCACAGTGAATTTCAGTTAACTAATATTTTTGAACACTAAAACAACTTATAACAGAATTTCATTAACGAGATAAATTTAACATACTCAATTCACTCACTAGCCTGTTAAAAGTCTTTTCATCCAATAGATTAGCTTGATTATGCCTTGCTCCACATGCTCTATAATGAAATAATGTCCGATGTCCATATGCTTAGTCTTGGAGTGTTGAACAGGATTTCAGAAATGGTTATTGCACTAGTGTTGTCACAGAAGATAGGGATCCCTTGCAATGTTAAGCCATAGTCCAACAATTGATTCATCATCCAAATTAACTGAGCACAACAACTACCAGTTGCAATGTATTCAGCCTCAGCAGTTGAATTTAACACAGAATGTTGTTTCTTGCTAAACCATGAAAACAATCTTTCTCCCAGAAACTGACAGCTTCTTGTTGTGCTTTTTTTATCAATTCTACATCCAACACAGTCTGAATCTGAGTATCCAACCAAGTCAAAACCAGATTCTTTAGGATACCAAATGCCTAAATCTTGAGTGCCTTTTAAGTATCTAAAGATTCTTTTAACTACCATCAAATGTGACACTTTTGGATCAGACTGAAACCTTGCACACAAACCTGTAGCAAACATGATGCCAGGCCTGCTAGCAGTTACATAGAGAGGAGAACCAATCATTCCTCTATACATCTTATTATCCACCTTCTTTCCTTTTGAATCCTTGTCTAGTTGAGTTACTGTTGAGATTTGAGTCTTTGTAGGTGATGAGTCTTCCATATCAAATCTCTTCAAAAGATCTTTGACATATTTAGTTTGACAAATGAATATTCCATCTTTCTTTCGATAAACTTGAAGTCCAAGAAAGAATACTAATTCACCCATCATACTCATTTCATATTTGTTTTGCATTAACTCAGATAATTTCTTATACAGTTCTTCATTTGTTGAGTCAAAAATGATATCATCCACATAAATTTAGACTAGTTTGATATCATTTCTAGCTTTTTATAGAACAGAGACTTATCCACAATCCATCTTGTGAAACTGTTCTCAAGAAGAAACTTGGAAATAATGTCATACCAGGCCTTTGGGGCTTGCTTTAAACCATACAACGCTTTGAGTAGCCAATAAACAAAGTTTTGCATCTTTGGATCTTTAAAGCCTGGTGGTTGTTCAACATAAACTTCTTCTTCTAGTTCTTTATTTAGGAAAAAACTTTTAACATCCATTTGAAATACCTTGAAGTTGTTAAATGCAGTAAAAGCCAAGAAAATTCTTATGGCTTCAAGTCTGGCAACAGGTGTAAATGTTCCATCATAATCAATTCCTTCTTATTGACAGTAACCTTTTGCTACCAGCCTTGCTTTTTTTCTTGTGACAACTCCACTATCATCCATCTTATTTCTAAAGACCCACTTAGTACCAATTACAGACTTGTTCTTTGGTCTAAGCACCAATTCTCATACACAGCTTCTTTCAAACTGGTTGAGTTCTTCTTGCATTGCATTAATCCAATATGGATCAAGAATGGCTTCATCTAGAGTTTTAGGCTCAACTTGAGATAGGAAGCAGAATTACATACATTCATTTGACATATTTCTTCTGGTCTTCACTCCTGTTCTTGGATCACTAATAATCAAATCATTTGTGTGATCTCTGTTCCACTTTGTTTCTCTTAGAGTATCTCCGGAATCTTCTGCACTTTGTTGATTGACATCATCTTTTGCTCTTGCACTGTTGACAACATCAATTTCTTCAAACCCATTATCCATAGGAACATTCCCAGAGAAATCAGTTGTTTAAGCAATTCCTTCATTTTCTACTGATTGATTAGAAGCCATAGTTGAACTAGAAATTATGTGTTCAACTCTTGGTGATTCTTTATCATCAATCTCTTCCAAATAGCCTTGATTCTCAAAAGCTAAGGACTCTGATTCTTGACTTCCTTCAACACCAGGAAACTTGGTTTCATCGAAGGTGACATTCACACTTTCATCAACAACCTTGTGATCAATGATATAGACTCTGTATGTTGTTCTTTCAATACCATAGCCCATGAATATCCTTCATATGCTTTAGTCTTTCATGATATAGCATTTGCTTCCAAACACATGAAAGTACTTAACAGTAGGTTTCCTTCCAGTTAGCAGCTCATAGGGTATTTTTCCAAAACTTTTGTTGACCACGGTCCTATTTTGAATATAACAGGCTGTATTAATGGCTTCACCCCAGAAATAAGTAGGAAGTTTTGTTTCACTCAACATGGTTCTTGCAGCCTCAATGAGAGTTCTATTTTTCCTTTCCACAACACCATTTTGTTGAGGTGTCCTAGGTGCAGAGAATTGTTAAGTGATTTCATTGTCTTTGCAGAAGTCATTCATGATACTATTTTTTAATTTAATATTTGTCACTTCTCAAGGTTTGAACTTTGAACTTGAGATTCTTGTCTAGGACTCTCACTAGATCAATAATTTCTTGTGCAACTTCATCCTTGGTTGCCAAGAATCTTACCCAAGTGTACCTTGAAAAATCATCAACCATTACAAGGATATATCTTTTCTTTGCCAGTGATTGCATATTCACAGGACCAAATAGGTCCAAATGAATAAGTTGAAAAACTTCATTGATTGAACCACTAAGAGTGCTTTTATGAGTAGCTCTCCTTAATTTCCCTTTTTGGCAATCCTCACACAATCCTTCTTGATAGAATTTAAGTTGATGAAGGCCTTTTACCAATTTTCTCTTCATCAAATGATTCATAGCTTTGAAATTTAAATGAGAAAGCTGCTTGTGCCACAGCCAGCTTTCAGAAGATGAAGTTTTGTTGTAGAAATAGTAGATTTTGTCCTTTCTTATTGAATCAAGGTCAGCAATGAATAGGCTTCCTTTCCTTACTCCTTGAAGAGCTTCTTCTCCTATTTTCTTGTTAACAATTGAGCATCTGTCTTGATCAAACTCAACTTTGAAACCTTTCTCACAGAATTGAGTAACACTCATTAAATTGTGCTTCAATCCATTTACTAGATCAATTTTCTCAATCTTCAAGTTACCAACTTTCAGTATGCCATATCCCATTGTGAAACCAATGTTTTTGTCACCAAAGGTTAGATATGGGCCAACCATTTCCTTGAATTGTGATAGCATGGCTTTATCACCAGTCATGTGTCATGAGCATCCACTATTAATGATCCACATGATTATTTTATTTTTCATGTTTCCCTACAAAGCAAAATTTTCAAGTTACTTTTGGTACTTAATTCTCATTGGGTCCATCTGGCTTAGCCAAATCACATTTTAAGGTAGGATTAGTTAGATTTCTTTCATTAGCTTTTAGCATGACTCCTGTGGCCACCCATTTAGATTTAATAATTGGTTTTGGATTCTTGTTCTTGGGTGGCTTGTTCATCCTAGCTTTAGGAGGGCTTGGAGTCTTTGCCTTCTCAGTTTTGACAAATTTATACAAGCATACGTCATTGGAAGCAATAGGCATGTTAAAGCAGATGCTTAGCATTTTTAATTTACAAGGCATGCAATCAAAATTTCCACAATGAGATACTTGTCTATCTATCAAAGGAGTGTTATGCAAGTTTCCATTAACAGATGTGGCATATTTTACTTCAGACTTACTCTTGGTACATGCAAGAGTTAGATGACTAGAAGACCCACAGTTATTACATAATTTCCTTGGAGCATTAGGAATATAACCATAATCATTCTTCTTGTTTATTCCTAATTTTCCATTTATGTTCTTCTTAGTCTTCATGACAATAGGTTTAGAAGTTACTGTCTTACTAGTATTGACAGTAGGTTTAGATGAAACTATCTTGACAGTATGATTTAATCTTACTATCTTGACAACAATTTCTGAACTTACTGTCTTGCTATTGTTGACAGTATCTTCTAGACCCTGAGTACTGTCAAGGGCAAAACTAACTATTCTTGGGGAGTTTGACAGTATCTTTTGGCCTAGGATTTTTTATGATAGTATCATTGTCCTCATCATTTAAAATTTATTTAAGAATTAGAGATTCCTCATCAAATTCAAACTCAGCCTTTTTAAACATTGAATTCTTGACATTTTTAAGTATAGAGGGTTTGACAGTAAGTTTATCCAGAATAGTGTCTTCTTCTACCATATGCTTCTTGCCATTTTTCTTCTCATAGTTAAACCATATACCTACCTTTTGATTTTCAGTATTATTAGCATGGTATAATTTTAACAATGAAGAATAATTTTTGTAGGCTTTGATTTTAAGTTCATTTTTACTTATCTGTTTTCTGAGAAACTCCTCAATCTGAGAAGCACGAACTATCTTGTTCTTTAGAACCTCATTTTCTTGATATAAGGACTCAAAAGCATTCTGTCTTAGTTCTAGTTCTTCATTTTTATATTTTAATGATTCATTAGTCAGTTTGACAATTTCCTCATTAGCAGCTAGCATGCTTGTATGAATTTTAAAAATTTCAGAACTTAAGATTTCCACAGTTTTCTTATACTGAGATGCAATCATATCAACAGTAGTAAGAAAAGGTACCTGACTTGATGAAGATGGTGACTCTTCTCTAGAGTTTTCCATGAGATCTAGGTTTCTATATTCTTCATCCTCTTCATCATCAGATTCCTCCCAACATTTGCCTTCAGCTATAAATGCCCTTCCTTGTTGCTTCTTGAGCAAAGCATCATACTTTTCTTTGAGTTCCTCATAGTCATTGTCATTTCTTCTCACTTGCTTTGGATTTTTGCATTCAGTTATAAAATGCCCCATCTTATTATAGTTGTAGCATCTCATCTTTGATCTATCCACCATTCCTGTCTTGTATCCACCTTTGCTACCTCCTTCAAGTTTTGATGTGCTTCCTTTGTTGAACTTGGAGCTTTGAGCTTTGGGTTTGAAGGATCTACCTCCTCCATGTTGTCAAGTTCTTCCAGAGTGTAGAACTCATCTTCACCACCATCCTTGAGTTCAAGAGTAACACTTTCATCCTCATCAGTAATCTCTTCAATCTTGATCTGTTGTTGATGTTGGGACTCTTAAAACTACATCATTTTTAGATCCTGAGCCACTAGAGCATTTGAAGTGTTGGCCATCTTTCCTCTTTAGCCAGACTGAATAGCTCTTTTTTTTGTAACATTTCTAGCTCATAGGTTTTAAGAATGCCATACAAAGTTTCAAGAGAAACTTTTGACATATCCATTCCTTCTCTTATGGAAGTAACCTTGTGCTCTAGATGGTCAGGAAGTGTCAACATGAATTTCATGTTTACTTCCTTCTTATCATAGAAATTTTTATGCAACTTCAAGTCATTTATCAATCTGTTGAATCTCTCAAACATCTCAATCAACCCCTCATTTGACTTAGCCATAAAAGCCTCATACTAAGACACCATGAATTGTCTTTGGTTGTCTTTTACTTTTTTTGTTCCTTCACACATTTTCTCAATGGTTTCTCATATTTGTTTGGCACATGTGTAGTTGACAATGTTGTTGTACATAACATTGTCAAGTGCTTCAATGATTATGAACCGTAAACAATCATCCAAAAATACTTTTTCTTTTTCTGTATCATTGTACTCTGAAACCTTTTTAAGAACCCAGTGGGCATGTATTGTCTCACCTTCTACTATAGTTTCAGGTGAATGTGATTGAGGGATAAAAGGATCATTTTCCAAAATATCAGGATAAAGTGGGTTGCTTGTTTTTATGAACAACGTCATTTTTCTTTTCTAAAGATTGTAATGTTCTTTATCAAAGGTGAGTATTTTTATACTACTTACTTTCTGTGCACTCATCTTGGATCTTTTCAGGTTAGATATGTTAAACCCACTGCTCTGATACCAGTTGTTAGTTAAGATGAGTGTTGCAGAAGGGGGGGTTGAATGCAACTTGATTAATTATGAAGGATTCTCGCTAACAATAAACAAGAATGATAATTAACAAGTAAAAGATGCAAACAAACTAAGCATATAAAATGACATAGTGTTTAAACTTTAAAAATTAAATTTATTAATTTTTGTTTTGCTACAACTGTCTCGAAAATAATTTCAGTTTCGATATATACAATAACAATGAGTTTGCTAATGTTTTTGTACTTGAGAAATTCTAACTAAGTTGCATATGGGAAAGTACTTGTGAGATATGTGTATTTATATTGAAATACATATCTCACTTACAAGTTTATTTTCCCTTGTTCCTAGAATAAAACTTGAAATGAAAACTTTATTTTTTCTATTCAAATTTGTTTTCATTCTATTTGTAGATAAAGCAGTTCTGAGATATGCAGAAATCTTCGACTCTTTGAGCATGCTTCACTTTTTGCTTGAATTCTCTCAAGTTTCAGTAGTAGACTTGACAGACTAGATAGATGTGTCCAAATCATTTCTTATATTTTCACTATCTAGTCTGCTACCTGAAATAGACTATCAGCTTCTCTAAAAGTTTACTATCAACTTTTAGCTTCTCCGTGGTGACAGTATCTTCGGCTTCACATACTTTGTTGTAAAGCTAGATAGTCCATGAAACATACTATCTCCAAAGCTGATGTCAACTATCCCCGCCAATGTCGCTGTCAGTAAAACTTATTGTCTTCAACTCTTCATTCTCTTCCAAGTTTACTATCAATGGAATAATTGTTGTCGTCTGTTCCAATTGTGTTGTCACTTAATGTACTGTTATAGGCTTGAGTACTTGAAATGTTGTTGTCTGAGTTTTGAATCATGTTGTGCATGAACACTTAGTGAACTTCTACTAAATGACTCATTTTTATTCTTTTATACAAGACAATAACTTTCAAATGTACTATCACCTAACTAATACTTTTTAAATGTACTGGTTACAAGTGACTACTAACTATACTGTCAATATACATATGACAGTAAGTTTTACTTAGATTAATTAACCTTAAAATTAAATACATTAGTTTATTACACCACAATCCCTAACAGAATTTAACATTGAACTCTTGAAAGGATCATTTGAATAATCCTATGGGAGATTACTAAGTATTTTAGTTACTTTCTAAATTCTATTTAAATTTAATAATATTAGACAAACATTAAAACACTAAAAAGATTAGAAAATATTAAAAGAACATCCTTTCACATTACAATAATGGGTTATAGATCACATACTGTCGGCCCAAATACGGCCCAGCAGAAGTTCAAAATTTTTGCCATATAAGTTGCAAATCTCATTCTTCAAAAAAAGAGAAAAAAAGAGAAGTTGCATATCTCCTACTTATCAATTCTGTATCAAAGTTAATAAGTACTCTTCAGGCGAATTATTAGCTGCAATACTCAAATAACCTTTTCAGACGATTTGCAATGACTCCACCTAATCCAAGCATGATAACAAAAATGGAGGTAAGTAAGTCTTATTCGCACATCTAACATTTTTTCATATCTCTATAACAACATAAATTAGGGTTCATGTAAGTACAACCATGGATTTGAATGTTTGATTCTCTGTACTAAAGTTTAACACACGTTCAATTTGAGATAACTTTTATGAGAAAAATATAAAGACAATCTAAAATACTATATATATCGTCATGTATTACTACAAATCTATGTTTCGTAACAAACAGTTGTTAGGATTTATGCCAATAGAGAAACAACTTTTCTAATTGTATTACACGGTTTTATATTGTATTCAATAAATTACACTATTGTTGACAATAAAATTATTTTGTTTGGTCAGGAACATTCATATCAACATTTTTGGATCAAAGATGACACCACACCACTGTAATGTCAAAATACATCCCTTGCAAGAACATTAAACATATGAAACAACAATTACACTAATTCATTATTAACTATGTCTAATATTATAATATTTGTAGGAGTTACCATCTACATTTTTGAAGAAATGTCAATATGAAATACCAGCTTCAGTAATTCTACAGCTACCAAATGAATATCAATATTATGTGCAATCAACAGAAGTCAAAGTTCACTTAAAAATCATGGTTTATACTTTGTTGATTTCCACATAGAGTATTGTGACAATATGGTATTCTACCACAGACAACGTGAGGCATTTTTACAATTTTCATTATAGATGAAAATGGTGTTGAAATACAGTATTCAACTGCCAAAAATTTACTGCTTACACCTGTTTATCGTGAAGGTTGGTTGCATTTCTTTCATACATATAATGTTAATATAACAATTTTTATATTCCAATTTTTCAAATATGCAGTTGGAGTCAAAAAATTTATTGAAAAGTATGCTACATCAAAAAACAATGGTCATGTTGTAGGTCTATAATTTCAATCATTCAAACTTCCGACTGCATTATTTTTCAATTTATATACAATTGATTACAAGTTTTTTACAGAAAATACCAAGAGAATTTGTTAGACGATTTAAAAATATGTGGAGAAGAACCATCATTCTAACTTTAACAAATGGACAAAAGTTTAAAATTTCATACTTCACAGCAGAAAGGAAGATTCATGGACTGCAGGAAATATGCAGAAGAAACTATCTAATCAAACAAACTATTTACTTTTGTTATACAGTACATCCCTGTTTGGATCAAACCCAGAAAATAGGACTGGAAAAGTGGAACAAAGGTTATTCTTAAATTTCAAGGAAGACAATGGAAAGTTGGAATTGTTGTTTATAATAAGAAGTCAAGATTTTCTGCCAGCCGGGACAAATTTGTTGCAATTTGTTGCAGAAAACACATTCCATATATCTGATACACTTCGTTTCACAATGACAAAAGTCACAGATAATATTCAATTTGTTGTTGATTACATGGAAGGAAACCAACTGAATGATATGTAAGTTGTTTCATTGAAAAGTAAGGGAAACATATTTCTATTTCTAATTTGGAAATTATGAAAATTTTCACAGTCGAAAATCATCGACTACATATTCAGAAAATACGTCACATATTTCATAACTTATGGATGTTAGATTATGATAAATTTTACAATTTTGAACTGTTCTTTATTAAAGAAAATAAATTAAAGTTAAAATCACAGGCAAAAATGTAATTACCGTTCTTACTTTAAAATAACACAAACAACATAAATATATTTTAATCTCAAATAGACCGGGAAAAAAAGATTTCGATTTTCTACAGCCCGGCGAAGAGGGCACACTTCTAGTTGAAATATTTTTGGAATATAAAAAACTAAATCCTCATCTCTCACAACTAAGGCGATTGTAGAATTTTTAGCAGAAGATATAATTTTGATTGCATGAAAATAATTTTCTTATATTTTCGACTCTGTTGTCCCTTAAATAAGGCTATGGCCGAACCGTAGCAGCAGACTGTTATTTCTGTATATTTATTTTTGTGCCTTTTGAATTTTAGCAAGCCTTTCTTCTTTGCAAAATAATGAAAGCATTGAAAGGGGTATAAGAATATCCAAGTTCTATTTAGTTAAACTTGATTTATCTAAGTAAGATCATGCTATTACACCTGGAATACAGACTGCCATCAATGCAGTTGAGCTGATTATGTCAACTGCTGAAAGAAATAGGCAGCAATATAGAATCTAGAATCTTAAAACTGACTTATTTAGCATACAATCCACGAAAATTACCCCAAGCTACGCTTACCTGAGGCTTGGCTTGCGTTTCCTGTGACGCCTGTAGGCTATACAAAGATTTTAGCTGTTTGCTTATTAGCTTACTGTCACTGACTGCCTGTTGGAGCTCCAAATCATCAGCCCACCATTGGTCTAACCCATGTGCCTCAAGAAACCTTTGCTTTCCCTTCGACATCACAAATAGCTTTGCAGCAGCTGCTTGTCCGGTTATCTGCCCCACATTCTCCTTGTCTATCTGCTTCACTTCTGCTCCCGCAGGATCAGTATAATAGCAGCAAATATAGTCACTGGTGTTCACATATAAATGCGGCATCCATTTGTTCAGTCCAGTATAAGTGTTTTTGGCTTCATCCCCGCTGCCTTGAGTTTCAGTGGTGTAAGGAAGCATTGCTCTAATCCTCTTCCAGGCATAACCAGCTCTTTCACTGATATTCTTTAAACTCATGGCAAGTGAAACAGATGGTGGATTAAACAAATGTGTCTCCACATAAATCCCCTGCTTGGCCAATGCTTTCCCTACTTGGAGCGCAAAACCTGCCCCCAAGGAATGGCCTGCTATGCAAACATTATTACTTCCATACTTATCTGCAATTGATTTCAGTGCTCCTAAAGCTCCGTTGAATCTGACAGAACCCTTTAAGCTTTCCCAAGCTAAAAATCGAAGGTCATCTTCTATGTCGCGTCTAAATGTAAGACTTTTGAGTAGAGTACCACGGAGAACTAACACAGCCCTTGGTGCACCACTAGGTCTAACGACTACAAAGTCTGCCAAAGCAGCAGACCGATCCCATTCAAGTATTGCGCCATATATGGATCCATCTCTATCATCTATCAATGTTTGGGAGAGCTTGTACTTAAAAGGTATCCACCATTTTGCAGCAAGAGCAGTTTGCTCTGACTTATTTTCTTGTCTGTCAAGTTCAAGCAGGTAAACTGCTTGTATGAAGCAGGCAATGACTGTCCTCTTATAATTGCCATCCTTCCTAAAGATAACAATTTGTATGATTACTGTTAATTGACTGAATCCTTAAACTGTAAACATAAAGCACACTAAAACCATCAACCATGAAGAACAAGTTTATACTACAACAAAACAAGCATGGAATTCAGTTTTACCAAAAACCGAATGTTTCGGTATTTTTTGGGGTTACCAAATTGAATAAGTGGGGGTCGGTTAACGGAACTGAATGCAGACCCCTACTCAAGTTGGCATGCAAAAACTGACCACAAGGCAAGGCTCAGCAATCAAGTAATAACAAGGTCCTATTGTTGATTATCAAGCATAAATAAATTCGCTACTTAAAGAAACCGGCAGAAAGTGAAGAGCAAAGCTAATCATCAATCAATGGGGGTGAATGGTACTACTACGTCAAATGGGTAGTCAAGCATATGACAAGGAAATTGCAAACTAGGTCAACAGTACTGAATTTTGAGTCTTGTCAGAATTTAGGCGAGAAGAATGTATCAAATAAATTTAACGCCTTTACGAATAAATTCGCAAAATTGCGTATGGATCGGATCATGCCTAGAGGTTAGAAGCCTACATCGTGGAAAGTGACTAAAATGCACTTAACTTCTGCTCTTTATGATTTTATGCGGAGTATCATTTGGGGTATGTAAATGAAACGTGTTTAAGTGTTAAATTAATTGACCAAGGTCTAACTTTTCCATAGTCGGTATCCTTAGGTACATAGATTGAAGCAAACTGCAATTTACTCTTATCCTACACTATTCTTGACCAAAAGAAAACAAAAGAGAAGCTAGTTACAAGTAACAGATGAAACACCATGAGTGCATTCCTCATACTTGAGGAAACCAAAGTATGAAACAGTGATGATAATTAATTATTGCACAACCCCTAAATCCTAATCTAGTAACTACTACTTGACAGATTCAACTTGTACTATACAGCAATATGATGCATTCTATCTCTCTCACTCTCTTCCCCCCTCTCTCTCCCCATCTCTCTCAATATCTCTCCCCTCTCTCCCAATCTCTCTCCCCTCTCTCCCACTCTCTCAATCTCCCCCCCCCCTCTTTCTCAATCTCTCCCACTCTCTCTCTCCTATTACTAACTTTCCTCTTTAACTCTCCCTCCCTCTCTCACCATATAAGCAATCTATACATCAAACAGCAACTAAAAAACACACAAACAATCAAACAACAAGAAAAAACAAGTAAACCCAACACCGAACATACACATACCAACTAGAATTAACAAGATCTCGCCAACTAGGAGAAGAAACTTTACGAGGCCCCGAAACATGAAAAGCAAACGGATGATCACTATTACCGCTAACCACCACCGCTTGCGAAGTGATTTCATTCACTTGTTTCACTGCCGCCATCTCTGCTGCCGTCTCCGCCATTACATATATATAGTATATGTGTGTGTATTATGTATAAATAATCAACACCCACCCCAAGCACTAGCAGTATTATGATTCTGATTCTGAATTGAATGGGAGGAGATAAAAAAGGCCCCTTTTCAATCTTTTTGGCATCTGATTCGTAATGGACTCCAGTTGGGTGGTTAATTTGAGATTAGTGGGAGACCTCTACTAATCATGATTAGGAGTTTGATTAGTTTTCACTAAAAGGCTCTCTTTTTGCTTTCTTAAGCGTTTTGTTAATTAACTGTCCAATTCATATTTTATTTCCCGGTTTAATTCCTTTGTGGTGTGTTAACATTGGTCTAAAATTTTATGGGTAATTATTAAAATTATTATTTATTTTAATGTTTTTTTTGCTATTTTAATATTTTTCAAAATTTTTTGAAAATACGATCTTACAATTAAATATAATTTTTTATATACGATTTGTAATAAAATACAACTGAATGTAAATTTATTAGAAAAATGGAAGTTGCTCCGAGTTGCATTTGATGTTATTTATAGTTCTATCTGGTTGCAAAATCATATTTTTGTAAAAAAAATTAAAAATGTATTTTTACAAAATATAAAAAAAGTATTTTTGTAAAAAAAAATCATTTTTATCAAAAAAGCCCAAATTTTATTTTTTTCAACTAAAATTTCGTTTTATACATGGGCACTTTGATAATTCGTAACTTTATACTTTAAACATGCGAGATACAAGAATACTCGTTTGGTATTGTTGTTGCAGGCAACAACAGTTTTTTTGTTGAAAAACTGTTAAAAAGGTATTTGGTAAATTTTAAAAGTTGTTGTCTAAAAAAACATTTGTGACCCTGTTAGAAAAAACATGTCCCTTCATGATTTTGAAAAAAACTGTCTTTTAGCTTTTGCTGGAAGTAATTATAAGTTCCATCATTAAATCTTACCAAAAACATTATTTTTATATATTATATCTCAAAATATGTATAAATCAAAAAAAAATACCCAACAATCATCTGATTTTCCCGACAACACTATTTATTACAGTACAACAATTTTCAATAGCACTCTCATCCGTATGCACTAACAAGTCACTATCGATGTATGTTTGCCCATAAATATATTCTATTGCAGAAGGGGGGTTGAATGTAATAGTACCAATTAATCGAACAAAAACACAAGTATGTAAATGAAACACTGTTTTGTATTAATAATAATTAATGGAATACAAAACTCTCTCAAGAAATTCTTTGTTCTCAAGAGCTGCTAGGTTATGAAAGATATGACTTGTAAAAGATACAATTAAGTTAACCTATGTCTGTGTTTATATAGATACAATTGCAATTCGATTACAAATTAGATTAAGAAAAGAAAAGCTTTAAATAAGGAAATAGACTTGCATTCAGATTCCTTCTCACTATCATAATCATACTCTGATTTGATTGTTTCCTGACAAACTCTGATAATAAACTCTGTCGGTTGAATATTCTCTGATTGGAGTATTCTCTGTTAGAGTAAACTCTGATTGAGTATTCTATGATAGAGTAAACTCTGACCAACAGCTCCTTCATTCTCTGATGATGTCAGCATAAACTCTGATTGGTATTCTCTGACAATCATCAGCTTTTGCATTCCTAACAATCTCCCCCAATTTATGCTTTATGAATTAAAACATAAATTCCACTTATGATGTCAGAAATATAAAACAAATGCATCACAGTTTGTTTTTCCTTAGATTCTTCTGTATGAGAAGTCTTCTTTCAGAAACTGATTCAAAAGCTTTTCTTCAGCATTCTTCAATAAATAAACAAGCTTCTTCTCCAAATCTTTCATCTGCTCAGAAGAATCATCAATTTGACATATAGCAGCCCTTAGAGCATAGATAGATGATCTATTCATTCTTTCATCCAAGGTAATGCAACAGGCCTTCAAACCATCAGGATTTAAAATTAGTGTAGGAATCCCTAACATCATCTCGACCTTTGCATCTCATTTTCTCATAGCTCTCTTTGTTCCATCTTCAGGAATATATCCAAGTTCATATTCTTCAGAGTTTATCATCAATAGCCTCTCATTCTTTTTCCTTTCAACTATCACTCCTTCAAGAGTTTTCACCCACCTGGAAGTTGCTTCATTCTCATCATTGAGTAGGTAAAGAACATGTTCAAGTTCTTTAGATGCTTTTTGAATTAGATCTTCTTCAGCAATCTTCAAAACTCTCTCATCTTCTAAGAAATATAGAAGCTTCTCATTGGGTTGAGCTTCATCAAAAATGTATTTCACTATGTTGACAGATATCAGTTTGTCCAGATATTTTTGTGACAACTCTTTCTCAGGATTATCTTTTAGTGAAAAAGGATCTCTGAAGATATTTGCCTCACCCCTGTAGACTTTGGCATGTGAATCACCAATATCACCTTTGTCTTTTCTAAGTCTGGCATTGAAAGTTAGAGTTTGAGTCTTCGTCCACAGAAGATCAAATCTTTTCTTTCTTATCAGAGATTGTTGTTCTTCTTCTTCCTCATCATCAAAACTAGATCCACCTAGAAGAAAAGTTGTTCCAGACATAGTGAGAGGGGTTTTTGATTTTGCTAGGGCTTTCTTCTGAATTGTAGTTGATCTTGTTTGGATTGTAGGAGTTGGTTTTGCTTGAATGATTGGCTTTTGAATTTGAACAGGCTTTGCTTGAACTTTAACATATTTTGCTTGAGTAGTTTTCTTCTTTTGAACTGGATCATTTCTTGTTCTTACATTTCTTTTCTTTTGAACTTGAGCATTGTCAGTACCAGATTTCTTTAGTTCTTCTTCCACAGCAACTGGATCCATTCCTGAATTTTCTTCTTCAAAAAGTTTTCTTGCCAGTTCTGCATCCTTTAAATTTTGTTCTTCAATCTTTTCAAGCTTTTCTTCTTCTTCAAGCCTCTTTGGTAGTTCCATGTCAGCTTCCATCAGAGTTTGCTTTTTCTCAGAGTTTATCTTCTTGTCAGAGTTTGTTGTCATCAGAGTTTGAGAGGTTGACAGAGTTTGATCAATCAGAGTTTGCTGCTTCAGAGTTTGTTTCCCATCCTTATGACTCCCTTGATCTTCATCATCAAGTTTGTCAGATTTTTGTGCAGCATCCTCCTTGCATTTGTCTGAACCATTCTCCCCCTTTCTGACAATATTCCCTTGTCTAACAGTAAAAATTTTAACAATAGTGTGTAGCATTCCCTGCATAGAACAGACAGTAGTGGAAAGATTATTAACCTTAGCTTCCAATGCATCCTGTTTTGCTGAAATAGTTTTCAGTTTTAGCTCCAGAGAGTGTTGAGATGCTGTAACAGCAAATTGAACAGATGCAGATGATTTGTTGATAGAATCCTTCAGTTCACCAATTTCATTACGAAGTCCCCTGGACAACACAGTAATAGCTTTCAAAATTGACTTCATCTCATTAGAGTTTATATCCTTATTAGCTTTATTTATCAACTCATGAACATGTGGCCAAGAGATTTCTTCATTGGTGTATTTACATGACATATCCCAGACTTTTTGTCTATGATAATTTAGCAATACTTCTGAAGATGGTTATGCCTGAGAAGGGAAATCTCTCTTTACACCTTCTTCACTTAGAACAACTTCAATTTCTCCTTTAAGCTTCTCCACCGCAATGTAATTAGTATAGTTAATCCTCAATTTCTCATGTGCATCATGTGAATTGACAGGCCACTTTTTGGTGTTGTATCTTTGTGTATAGGGAATGGACAGATATGTGATCTCTTCATCAGCAAAAATCGGCTCATCAAAGTCTATGTCCTCCCCATCAGAGTTTATTGCTTTGTCAGAGATTGGTAGATCAAAGTTTGTGGTGAATGATAAACTCTGAGTACCTGCAAAAGATATAGAACATCCTAAATCACTCTGATTTTTTAAAGTAATCTCATTACTTCTCACTTCACACATCTCATAACTTTTAATAGTCAAAGTTTTTTCACTAGAAGTAACTAACTTCTTTCTCAATTCTAACTCTCCTTTTACCAGATCCAATGTCTGCCTCTCATTGTTAGTTTTGTTTTTCACACATTTTACCTCAAACTCACTAGAAAGGCTCAAATCACATTGTCCTATAGAAATAAGAGGTGACTGAGAAAGGAGATCTGTGGTCACATGAATAGAGGTACCCTTTACAGGACTATCCGTGGTCATCCCAGTAGTAAAAGTTGGAAATATAAATTCTGAGCTTATACTACAAAGAATAGAAATTTTGAACAAAAGTCAGAGTTTATACCTTGAGTAGCTGTATAAGTGGATGGAGTTTCCAAAGGTTGTGCAGAAAGAGGTTGCACCATAATAGCATCAGAGATTGCCAATGGATCTGTATCAGAGTATGTCTTCTCAGCATCAGCAACAGCAGAATCTTCATTTAGAGATGTAGTGCCTGCATCCAAACTTTTATTGGATGGTTCTTGTGGGGTAGGGGCCTTAACAACTTCTCCAACCCTTTGAGCTGAAGGTTCTTGTGTGTTGTACCCCTGATTCATGCTGGCTTCATCTGCTTTAACTATGGCTGTTGTTGCACTTTGAGCAACAGGTTCTTGTGTGCTTGGTCTATCATTGACTGCTACCTCAAATTGAGAGGTAGGTTCTTGTGTGTCCTGACCAAAAGAAACTTGCTTCTTTTTCTTCCTGGTAAACAACTTAGAATTACCAGTGGCTGGAGATGTTTGAGACTTCTTTGCAGCCATTTATTTCCTAACTTCCTCAGCTAGCTCCCTTACTCTTTCATAAGATATCTCTTTGATAATTTGCTTAGGTGAGTGAACAGGAGAATCAGATACAATTACTGGAGTAGCTTCACTTGCAGCATTTGCCAATGAATCACTTTCTTCTGTCTTGGCAATATCACCATCTTTCTCAAACTTGACTATAACATCAGACTTTATTACATCATCAGAGTTTAATACAGCATCAGAGGTTATGGCTAGAACTTGATCAGAGTTTATCATATCAGAGTTTAATACATCAGTGTTTATTTGTTCAGAATTTGATGTCTTAACCAATCTTTTTCTTTTCTTTGTGGTTCAGGAATGAGATTGACATTAAATGGCTTCATGAATGGAGCAGGTGAAGTCTCAGAAGCCTTCTTGACAGTTTTCTTTAATGGAAAGACTAAATCTTCACCACTTTCATCAGAATCAGTATTTTCATCAATCTCATTTTCTTTGGAGATGACTCTATTACGGATTTTCCTTTTCTTTTCATTGTTGGGCCTTGTTGTTGAGAGGTTTGTTTTACAATTGTAGTCTTTTGGGAGACTACAAAGGTTAGTTTGAGTGTTTGGGGATCAGTGTTTGATTGGTGGCTTGGGTTATAATCAGAGGGTGCTAAACTTTGATTCATAGCCACAGAGAGAAAATCCCTCTCATACACAGTAGGCATTCTCTGATTTAAGAGAAGTCTGACCCATGTGGGATAAAACAAGTTAGACATCTTACCTTAATTGTCCTTTTTAGCATCTTTTCTTGTGAGATCGGCAAAAATCCTCTTGTTCATACAGAAACTCACTAAACTCTTATCATTCTCAAAACTTACATCAGGCAATAAATGGCTAAAAATCAATTGTAAAAATCTAGCATAGTGTATAGTGTCTGCATCATCATTTATTTTGCTAGCTATCTGTCTAATCAGCAAACAGGGAAAATTAAAATTCAAGTTATGGGTCAGAGAATACTCAATTTTTTGTGAGAGCTGTGGGATTGCATCAAAATTAGTGCATTTTGCTGTGAAGGCCCTTGTGATGCAATCGAAGAAGAAACTCCACTCTCTTCTCAGATTAGGTCTAGTGAGGCTTCTCAGCTTTGATAGACTGCCCCCATATCCTATTGTTTTAAAGAACTCCTTGATCTATTCATCATCAACAATATCATCATATTTAGCCACTTCAGGAAGGTGAATGGCTTGTCGAACGACCTCAGGAGTGATTGAGTGTTTCCCATTGCATTGAAATGTTATGACTAGCTCTTCATCATCACTAGCATTGTTAAACTTTGCAGACGACCATATTTTGATCAGCATTTGAGCAGAGATAATCTTGGGTTCCTGAAGAGCAAACCCAATATAGTTGTGATTGAGAAAATCTTGAATAACATGAAAATCTTGTGGTGCTTTAGATTTAGTCAACAAGGAGATGTAGTTAGTAGCAGTGAAGTTGAAGTTTTGGAAAGTAAGTCATTTGGATGCCACTGAAACAGAGATTTGCATATTCGAGAAATTAGGGTTTTAGAAAATGAGAGAGAAAGATATGAATAATAAGATGCAGTTGAATAATTTAAAGTGAAAATATGAATTAAATTATTCCCTCTCAATTGCATATACCCTGTAGTGGGACACGTGGCATGAAATTATTGAAAGAGTAATGAGTAGTACAAGTCTCAAAATACAACAAGTGTGTGTGTATCTGTGTATAGATATGAATCATTTTACGTGAAATACACACGCCCTGATGATTACTCCGATCAGAGAATAACAAATATGATGTCATAAAATTAAATATGATGTCATAAATAAAATCTCAGAGTTTAGAAAATATATGCTATAATTTAAATATAATATAATAAATAATATATATATAGTATAAAATAATTATTTTATATAGTTTAAATATTTAATTTAATATGATAATTTATTTCATTTTATTATTAACAAAGAAAACTCAACTGATGATAAAATTTTATGTCCTAAATAGAGTTGTATGTATAAATATCACTATAGTAAAAATCGACCAATGGTATTGGACTATTGGGTGTACATGACCTTTATGCTCGAAAAAATCTCATATGTATTTTTGTAGAAAACACTTCTCTCTTTGCTACAAATTAATGTTCTTCAAGGTATTAGAGGAAAAACTATAATTAAGAGAGATAATGCATAAAGAACTTGACCAGATTATTTATTTTAATTATAATTTAGTGGTAAAATGTCCAAAATAGTAAATAAATTTTTGTTTATAAAAAAATTATCAATACGCATAAAAAATGAAAGGGATACTAGGAGGGAGTGAGTATGAGATTTAGTTTTAAGGTGAATAGAAAATAAGGTATTGGCTACGGGAAAACTATTAGGGGTCTTATGGTTATTGGTATTTAGGTATCAGAGCTATGTGTTTTGTTTATTCCAAACTTATACATCATGTTTGGTTTGAAATTTTAATATTTAAAACTCATACCTCAAACTCATAAATTATGGGTTTTTGATAACTTAGGAGAAGGTGAGTATGAGTCATGGGTACGGGGAATCAAACTAAAAATTATTATTATTATCTTTATTTATAAAATTACATGTAAATAAAAAATTTATAATGATATTATTTAATGTTTGAGAAATAATAATGATTTATTTTTCATATTAATTATTTATATTTTTTATTCATTAAAAATATATTAAATTAATAAATTCATTCTATCATTCAACCAAACACATGATATCAGGAATGATAGTTCATGCACCTGCAACATTAACCCGATTTTTGATTCCAACCCGATACCACCCCGTGAACCAAACGACGGTTGGATTTGCATTCATCCTTTGAGTTAGATGTTCAAGTATTCATAAAAATACAGCTCAAGCTATACAATCCAAAATCCAAATCTTTATTACCAACCACAACATATAAGTTAATACTAATTACAAAATGTATAACACTATAAATTTCACACCAATAAATATTGGAAACAACAGTCATCCTGTTAGCAAAACCAGAGTCATTGAGAATATAACATTAGTTTTCGCAATGTACTTCTGCTAAAACTAATTTTCTTCTCCTCTATGGGTATAGGAATGGTATTCATCTCTTGATCAGTTGGTTGGATTGGTGCATCACCTAAATTTACTCCTTGCCTTTTAATGTAATTCCATTTGTCTTGAAACAAGTAAAGGAAGGCAATGAAGAACACCTCTGCAGTGAAAACTGTTGTCCATAACTTCATACTTTTCGAACTTTTCTTATGGTAGGCTTGTAAGCCTGTGTATACATTTATGATTCCTAGCAGTGATACCGTAGTGCCTAGGATCCAATGCACCATGAACCATACACTCCTTCCTTTATTTCCCCTGTAAACAAGAAACAGAAAGTTCAGTTTTCTAGTTTAGAATGTAGTTACAAGGCTTTAACACAAACTAATTTATGAAATTGTGATGAACTGGTTCTGTAGTGTGCCTTATCCCTTGTCCTCTAATACCTAGCTCCCGAGTTTTTTCTAAAAAAGCGGAAGCAATAATTATAGAATGGAGTGAATAAATTTAGCACGCTTTTGATTTCTAATAAATAGAAGGGATCTGGAGGGAAGTGATAGAAATTGATGAAAAGAATAAAGGAATTTTATGTACTATATAATTTCGTAGTGCAATATATTTTACTTGGCTTATTTGTGCTTTCCTTTACTCGATTTTGGAGTACAATATACTATAATCCATTTTCATTCGTCTTCCTCCAGATCTAAATTCTAAAATTTAGGATACTTGATGTTGTGCTAGGACATTATATAGACAGTGGCATGTGGCGTCTTATTGTATCAGATGTAACAGGTCTTACTCCATAGAACTCTGATCTTACCTTTCTGGGCGGAAAAATCCAGTCAATACTTGCAACCATATGACACCATAAAGGGCTAATCCCATCTTCTGGTGAGTATTGTTAAAAGTGTTCTCAAACTTTCTTAGTGACAAAACTGCTCCTGCTGTTACAAGTAGAACTGAAAGTATCTGCAGAATTAATAAATAATAATACATGTTAACAGCAAATTGAAGTGAAAATCCTTGTGGGGATTGCGTAGTTCTATGTTAATGCAAAGCATCAATGATGGCACACAAGTATATATCAGTGCATAACTGTAATCTGTACGACTGTATGATCATTCGTGTNATCAGTGCATAACTGTAATCTGTACGACTGTATGATCATTCGTGTCGTGTTTAAGAATGTACAACATCATAATTGTCGTATCATCTGTTGCTTAATTCCAGATAAACTGAAAGTCTACTGATTTTTTTTGAAGACAAGAATGTATTTGTTATTATCTTCTCTTAATTTTCAAGTAATCATAATATTTCCTGAGATAAAGTCCATAGCATATAATTTCTCTTTATCAAAACTATGGGCTATATAAAAAATCATTTGCAAGTAGGGTAGCATTCACTTTAACTTTATATTTGACCATCATTAAAGGTTAAGAGCATCTTATTATCTAATAGCCTAAGTAAAAATAATTTGTTGCCCACTTTCTGTGACTCTGTTAAGACAGTATTTGTGCTGGTAAGTATGACTATAAAGAGATTAGTTACACAAAAAGCAATTATACATTATTTAAAAAATAAACTCAACTACCTGTCCCACTCGTAATTAAGAAAATCGAGAAATAAGCAGAACCAAAAAAAAAA